>APFE030281424.1:141135-212437 GCA_000404065.3 Pinus taeda | reverse complement strand
AAAGAAATGATTTGGTTACAAAGGTTTCTGGATGAATTGGGTAAGAAGTAGGAGTTGGGTAGGTTATACAGTGACATCCAGAGTGCCATACATCTTGCAAAGAACTCTGCATTTCATTCCAAGACTAAACATATACAACACAAGTACCATTTCATACGGTCAACATTGGAAGATGGATAGTTGAAGCTGGAAAATATACACACTAGCCAGAATCTTGCAGATATGCTAACAAACGTTGTAACCAGGGAGAAATTGAGAATCTGCTCAGTTCCAATTGGTCTTCATGTATGATGAAGAAGATGAGAAACAGCTAGGTCCAAAGAGAAGTCATTGTCTAGCAAATGAAGCAACGGTGGAGTTGCTATAATCAATCTCCAAGTGGGAGATTGTTGGGTGTGGAGCTTGATTATCTTCAGTATTCAAAGGTCTCAGCTGGATGTATACCCCAGGAAGATTGTACACCCCTCCACGCGGGGGGGGTGCGGAGGGGACTTGTTCCCCCCCGCGGGGGTTCGAGGAGGCTGATCTCCCCTGGTTGGGGGGTTCGGGGGTAGCGCCCCTGAAGCTAAAAACAGATGTAAAATTGCCTTGTAAAAGTATGCTAATTTCTAGTCAATCTGGGTCGTTCATTAGGCAGATGATTTGATGGTAGAAGTAATGTTTAATTTAGGGTTTTTTCCCTAGAAGGCAACCCCACACTATATATGAGGGAATTGTATTATATCTATATAGATCTATATTTTGAGTGAGGAAGAGAGAGGAGATTGAGAGCGAAGAGGGTGTTACAGTGGATCTGTTGTAGATTGTATCTCTTCAGTTTGTTGGATAATATAAAAGGAAGGACTAGTTGTTTCTCCGTGGACGTAGCCCAAACTGGGTGAACCACATATATCTGTGTCTCTCTTGTTTTATGTGTTTTCTGTGTTTATATTTCTGCAATATTTTATGTGTTCCATTGCTCTATAATATATAATTTTCTAACAATGACAAGTAATTTATATGTATACATTCTCTGGTCTTCAACGATTTCATACATGAATGCAAAATGTATTAGCCTTTCTATACATTAATTAAATTTAATGTACATCCCATATTTTATAATGCAATTTTAATTTATGATTGTTTTATACATCTACATCAAATTATAAGATTCATTCAAATGCAAAGTGTACCATGTTTTGTAATTTGCAATTTTGCTATATTCATTTTGAATACATTGACAAAACAACTTTAAACAAAACCTAAGAATCATCTGCTAACATTATAAGAATGATCATGTAAAATGTACCAACTAAATCAAAGTTCAATCTCATTGCTACATATTCATGAACTTAAACATGTAAAACCTTTAAAAGCATCAAACCATGCATGCACATCATGCAAATTTCAGGCCATGTTTTATAATGCAATTTTATCTAGTAAGTTTGTTCATTCAAACAATTTTATATTAAAAGTTAACTATCAACTGACATCCATAGTGGCCTTTCTATACATGAATGCAAAATGTAAATACCATATTTTATAATTCAATTTTAATTTATGATTTTTTTAGACATCTACACCAAATTACAAGATTCATTCAAATGCAAAATGTACCATGTTTTGTAAATTGCAATTTTACTATATTCATTTTAAATAAATTGACAAAAAAACTTTAAACAAAACCTAAGAATCATCTACTAATCTTATAAGAATGATCATGAAAAATGTACCAACTAAATGAAAATTTACTTTCATTGCTACATATTCATGAACTTAAAAATGTAAAACCTTCAAAAGCATCGAACATGCATGTGCATTATGCAAATTGTGGGCCATTTTTTATAATGAAATTTTATCTAGTATGTTGGTGCATTCAAAGAACTTGTTGTAGCAGCTACAACCACCCTCCAAAATTTTGCCCTAGCTTCATTTTGGAGCCTCCCTACCAACAATCCTTAGCAGCATGTCTTGCATTGTCAAGTACATATGCTTCATTTGTTTTTCAGTGGCTTGCCAGCTTGTGCATGTCAGTTTGCTTCACTCCCTTCACAGGCTGCCATTATGGACTTAAGCTATTTGCTGGTTGAGAAAATCCTGCAAAAAATTGTGCAATTATGTAGGGGAACCAACCATCCCCCCAAAAATTGTGCAAATATGATAGGAAGCCTGCTCGGGTCCAAAATTGCGCAGAGTAGTCAGACAAGCTTCCTAGAGAAAACTATGCAATCTAGGCCGACAGTATAACTCAGCCCAAAAATTGTGCAATTCTAGAGAGTAGTCACCTGTTGACCCTAGAAATTGCACTATCCCTAAGGGACAACTAGCCCAACTCACCCCAGAAACTGCGCAAATCAGTCTCCTAGTCTTGCAGGCTATTGCATGTGCCTTCAGGTTGATTGATTCTCTCCAAGACCCAACAAACGTGATTTGCATGCATGGGTTTCTTTTCCCGAAATAAAAAAAAGTAAACATGAAAAAACATCCCTGGATTTTAGGGATCTATTTTTAGCAGCTAGAGGTTACATGCAAAGATCGTTTTAGAAACTGCCTTCCAAGTGTCTCTTTTTCCTAGATTTGTGGCATGCACGTCATAAGCCTCAAACCTATTTATTCGATGCTGCAGAGCTCATTCTTCACCTCGACTTGGAGTTCTGACATCCCACAACACATCTAGAAGTCTTCGGCACATTCAACTCAGTTATTTCTGGGTAAGTCTGCTTTACATGTTTTTTGCAACATTTATGTAGATTTTTGTGTTTTGGTTTGTGTGAGTGATGTCTACTTGATTTATGTAATTTGCATGCATGTTAGCCTATACAAGCACCGTTTCAGCTTTCATTTGCATCTCACTGTTGTCGCATGCATGACACTGTTTTTCACTAATGGTCATCGATTTGACAACCCATTTCACACGCATGTATGTTTTCCCATTTTTTGAACCTTGCATTCATTGTTTTCATGCATGGTCATTCACTCTTGCTTACACTCAGTTTCGCCATGCATTCAGATTCATATGTTTCAGTCGCCCATTGGCGGGTTGAGGCAACCTTGGCTCGGGCCCTACCTTGCTCGGACAACATTGCTTATTTTTGAGAGGGAAGGCTTTGCCTTCCTCCCAGAAATGCACCAAACTGGCCAGACACTATCCTCTAGGATTTCTTTGCGCAAATCTGAGAGGGAGTGCTCTGCTGGCCTAGAAAAGTGTGCAATGCAGTCCTTGGGTCTCCGTGCCTTGCTGACTGAAATTGTCCATTATGCAATCTCAGCCCCCAGTAGGCTAACCTGGATTGTGCATTACACAATTCCAGTAGTCAACCAACCTCCAAATAGTCTGAATTGCCTTTTGCACAGTTTTGGAAGTCAATCTCTTGACCTCCTGGTGAAAATTGTTCAATCCCTGCCATTAGTCTCCCGGGTATGTTGCATGTTAGTCCTCAAGTTTACTTTGGTTTCAACTGAAATATTGCTTGCCATGCATGTCGCAATGTCTCTAGGTATAGTAGGTGTTCGTCCATCTCTCAGTAGTTCAGGTTCAATGGCCTCCAAGGGAGCAGGGTCAAAGGACACTGACGGAAGTACAACTGGAGATGTAGTTGAGAAAGTGTCTATGAGTTTTCCGATTTACAGAGACACCAAGCTACTCATAGACAAATACATCAATGATAAATTCTCAGGCACATTTTATGAAGATCTTGAAGACCACAAGGTTTGTGTGAACATTCACAAGTCCGACTTATACCAGATTACATGTAGGTATCCAGTGTTTCCATGCACGGACATGATACATTGGATCGTCTCGCACACTGATCCCAAGATGATGGTATTAATAGTGTCAACGAGACAAATCTTGCTACATTCAGGGCACATGACTATTAGTATATCTACCACTTGCCGCAACCAATGATCATAATGGAGACACCCTTCAGCAAACCCAACATCAGTGTCAACTCCAGGGAGATCTTGAAGAGCTGGGTAAAGGAGCCAACCAAGTTTAGGATGACACCCAACCAGTTTTACAAGACAAAGATACTGTGGAAGGCATATCAATACTTGGTCATTTTTGCATGTCACTTGTATGGTGAAGAGAGCACGGAGACCTTCCCGCAGAGTTGGGTGATTGTGTTAGACCAACTAACCAGTGAAGGCAAACCATGCAACTGGTCCAACATGTTGGCTCATAGGCTGAAGGAATAGGTAATAGGAGCTCAGATGCCGCCCAAAGGTCAACAAGTAGAAATATACACGTCTACATACATCTTGGATGCAATTTGTGCCCATAAGAAGTTCCTAGGCTTGAAGTGGGCATGTACATCAACGGAAACCTCTATACACACTTATTGCAAACCATTTTCCGAATGCAGCTTCCGCGGAGTCATGAGACAGTTGTTAGACCATTTTGTCACCCTGGTGTACAAGAAGATATTTGAGCAGGGTCTGCTATAGCACCATTTACCACTCTTGGTAGATCTGATGCTTTGATTATGGCCTAAGGCAACCCTTCCTTCTAGACTTGGTCCAAAATATTAAAAAACAGTGTTTGATTCCCTATACGCTACTTTGCCCTGTGATAAAAGTGTGTACACACAGGTCAGCATATACCTAACCCGCGTGCATATGTTAAAACATTAAAAAAAAAACAAATTTCCTTAATTTCAACTGGAGTTCACGGGTTTTACCTATTACTCACCTCCTATTTCCTGTGGCCCAACTATTTTCCAACTGAAAAAACTAATTTGGAGAGTTATAAATAAACCTCCATAGGAAGGCCTTAATAGAGAAAGGATGATATATTGATACTATAATGAGATTATCCTTGATCAAGTTTGAAGAATCCCTGTGCCTCCTGCACTCCCCAAAGCTTTAGGAAACCCTTGTTTCCTTAATTAATAGATATCCCCCAGCTTGCTTGAGATATCTTTATGTTGGCGATGGAGGAAGATTGTTGAAGGCCGGGAAAGGACGGATCCGGAGGATGGTTCTGCGTGGAGCTGGAGAAAGACTTGGGTCGTATTTCTCCACCTTATCTATAACTTACTTCAATAATAAGGAATGTTGTTCTGTTTCCGACATGAAATGTGTTTATGCATAAAATTTATGTTGTAATTCATTTATGAATCTTTATTGATGTATAATTAGTCATTCATTTATATGATTTAAAGTTAACATCATGTATTTCCTTTATGTTTCTAATGTCGTGTATGTTCTATTTTGAATAATTTTCAGGTTTCAAGAACATTGGGAGAATCTGAGGGTTTGCACCCTGCAGGATCTACCCAAATTAAGGACATCGGGTAAGCATGATCCTATGCGATTTAGTAGAATAAGGATGTTTAATGATTTCTTGAGCATTTCTTGTTGAGGTTTGCCCTTTGCTCTGTTGGGGTTCTCAACCCAAAGTCCTAGGGTGGTTTCACTCGGAATGAAATTGGCGACTCCGCTAGGGGTAACAATCTTGTTATTCCTCTTTTGGGTTGTTTGTTCTCAATCAGGGATCACTCTCTTGATTGCTTGCTTTTGCAGTATTGTTTGGTCCATTAGTATCCCATGCATCAAGTCTAATCTTCTTGATTAGAGCTTGATTTTTTTCCTTATAAATCTTTGTATATGCTTTTTACTTTGTTTACAATAGCATATACACACAGGTTTCTGTAAAGTAGACTTGCGTATACACGAGTTTCCTGTATTAGAAACGCGTGTGCACGCTTTTATGTTTTTACATAGTCACATATGCAATTTTTTGGATGATTTTTTCAAATCTTTTTGCCCAGATCGGTTTGTAGCCTGGTGATTTCTGTTGTTGTATGGTCATCTGCTGTCTGGAGAATCTATTTCTCCTGCAAGCTTTCTTTT
The DNA here is from genome assembly GCA_000404065.3 of Pinus taeda. NCBI lineage: Eukaryota > Viridiplantae > Streptophyta > Pinopsida > Pinales > Pinaceae > Pinus > Pinus taeda. The sequence continues at coordinate 206,605 of APFE030281424.1, read as the reverse complement.
TCAAAATCTCTTTCTCACTGAAAAGATCTGGCCTAGGATTGCTCCTTAAGCAAATTTGTAGTTTGTATCTTGGTTTTCAAGGCTTCGTTTTGAAGTTCTTGGTTGTTCTGGTCTTCCAGAATAGGAAATTGTTTTCAATTTTGTTTTCAAGCCCAAATTTCAGGTTCTCTTGCTTTCCTTTCCCTTGTTTGGTGGCCTTATTGTTTTTCTTTCTTTTTGAGAGTTTCTTTTTGACAAGTTTGAAAGTATTACTTTCTTGGCCTTTTGGTTAGTTTGTCGAAATCTTTTGCTGCTATTTGGGTCAGTTTATGCAAGTTGTAGTCTTTCTTGTTCAAGTTTCGATCATTTTTGAGTTTAAAACTTGCAAGATTGCAAGACTCCTTGTGCTTATTTATTGATCTTTCGAGTTTTAGTAGTACTTTTGTGACCTCAAAAAGTTGTTTTGTTCCCTTTCAAATAAAAAGCTCAAAAAACTTTGCTTTTTTTTTTCTTTTTCCAAGCTTTTGGTTTATGGTTTCTTTTGTTTTGTTATTGAGAAGGGAATTGTGATCTTTTGCGATTTGTTCTGCTTGCTTTGAAGAGATATTTGTGTTCAAATTTTTGCCCTCTTCATTTTCAAGTTGGCTTATTGTCTCCATAAAGAAACACATTTTTGCTTCTTGTATGAGCATCCATGCACTATCATTATAGTTTGCATTACATACATTTTAGTCTTTTTGTTAGCTTTTGGGTGTGTGGAGTGTTTTTTTTGGAAAAAGAAAAAGTTTCTTGTACAAGTTTATTCGTATAAATCTATAGAAATCCCTTTTAATTGAAGAAAATAACTGAATTGGCATGTAGCTAAGTTTCTATTAGTTTCTGTTGTGTCAAAACATCATCAGTTTCACTCTTGTAATTCCCCTGAATTAAAGAACAGCTATATGAAATCAAGCAATTAATAAAATGAACTATAACTTTTATTGTTGTCATTAATCAACACCAACAAGTTCAAGTTCATTAGGGCCTTGGATTAGGTGAGTGGAGAGTTAACTCTCCAAGGCCGCTCAAATTGCAAACTTAGAAGTTGAATAAAGAGCAAAACCCAATATCGTTAGGAAGGCTGGGAATGCTCTGTGACTAGGAGTTAAGCACAAGGGAGAGTGAAGACAAGGAAGAGAGATGCTCCCTCTCCTACTTATTGGGTCTCGCCTCACAACTGTTCTGCCTGGATTTTGACATGAGTTGGTATCCATAGTGGCCTTTCCTAGGGATCGCATAGGTGGTTGCGGAGGGGAATCCCGTGGCACCTGACGCTGATGTTGCATCACGTTTAGTAGTACTTATGGAGGGTACCCTTGCGAAGCTTGGGTGCTTGCCTCGGCAAAGGCTATTGTCTGGAGGTCGGTGTATCTGTGTCTAATACCTTTGCTGGTAGGCTTGGGCTGTCATTATCCCAAACTGTCTTCAGAAGATCCCTTACTTCACTTTCTTTTATTTTGGTGTCTGGTCCTCATCACCCGGTGCGGAAATACTTTGAAGTTGCTTGATTGGTTGTATCTTTAGGGACTTTATAGGCGAGTGCTCTTTGCTTTTTGAATATAGTTGGCTTTAGGCATTTTTGTCTTGTCACTTTTGAACTTTAGATTTCGAGTGACGATCAACCACTTCGCCAATCTTGAAAGGCTTTTGATCTTTCTTTTGAAAGTTGTGGAGTTGCCTCCTCAAGGGAAAAGGTTTTGATTGTGCATCTATCTTCCTTAGAAAGTCATTTGTACATTCCCATAAAGGAAGGATCTACGAATAAGTTAGATATGGCCAATATTCCTGTGGAAACCAACCAAGGTACCCTCCCAAAAGGGGATCCTTGTGCTTTTCCTTTCTTTGGAAACGTTGGCACCCCCTTGATGGCCACTTTGAATATTCCTGGATTGAATGTTGGACTACTAGTTTGGCTGTGGTCCACTCCGGAAATTCTTGATGTTCTTGAAGCTTCTTACATGAATGCTTTATTTCAAGGGCATCAAAATGGTGTTAATTATTCATCTTCTTTAAAAGAGAAATCTAGTATTCCTTTTTCTCCTCCCTCTTGTAATAAGAGATCTAAAAAGAATAGAAAGAGGAGGACAAAGAAGAAGAATAGTTTTATCCAATCATCATCAACCTCTGCAAGTAATGTTGGAGATGAGCCTTCAGCTTCTGCAAGTCATGTCGGGGGCATAAGTCTAGTCACTACAAGTCATACTGGCAATTCATCATCAACCAATGCTAGTCATGTTGGAGATGAGACTTCAACTTCTGCAAGTCATGCTCGGGGCACAAGTCTAGTCATTGCAAGTCATATTGGCAATTCATCATCAACCTCTGCTAGTCATGTTGGAGATAAGTCTTTATTCATTGCTAGTCATGCTGGGGGCATGAGTCTAGTCACTATAAGTCATACTAGCAAAGAGTCATTAACCTCTACGAGTCATATTAGGGAATTTCCATCGACCACTGCTAGTCATGTTGGTAGAATGTATGTTGATCACAAACAGAAGCATAGAAGTTTCAACCTAAGTTCCCTTGTAAGATATGTAAGGGAGACCATCTTACTCATTTTTTCCCTGGTATTCCAGAGGTACAAAGGATATGGTATGAGTCTGAAAGTTCTTCTACTCCTGAATCTGATAGGGTTTCTCAACAACCCCATCAACCATTGGTTGATAATGTGGTTGAGCCAGTGCAATCTGTCGCTTATTACACTCCTCTTTTGGGGGTGAAGTGCCTAACAACAGAGTCTATTTGATTTCTAGTATAGAGTCTTCTGGTATAGGGGGCATTTCAGTTTCTTTGAATGTTCCCCCTCCAAGTTCTAGGAGTGTCTCCTTTGATTGGGATAGTCTTTTCAAGCCTCTTCTTCCTTCCGTTGCACCTTTCCAAATAAAGGTCAGAGTTAATTCCACAAACGTCTATCGATGTTGTTGGCATTATGGTTCTGGTATGATTATATGTTTCAGATGTTGTACTTGATGGCAACACCCATGGCATGGCTCTCATTTTGATGAAAATAAAGAAGTACGCAGGAGAACAGTTCAGGAGGTGCGTACCCGCAGGTATACCATGCAGGGACCGCGTCCTAATACGCGAATTACCCATCCGTGAGGTGCGTACCCCAGTGCACACATTCCAAGGCAGTTAAGCGCCCACACGTGGGGTTTCTCATGGTACTTAGCCAACAGTTTTGGGTTATCATGGTTTTGGTCCGTGGTATTGTTTATTTTATTATTTTTATTGAGCCCCATGATCCTTGATTTGAGGAAGAACTAGCCTATATAAAGCAAAGGAGATCATTTGGCTTGTGCATCTTTTGAGGATTGAATATCTTAAGATCTGATTTATTGGGTTCTCGGTTTAAATCGCTTGATCTATAAAGGAGAAGTTAGAAGCCAATCTGTGAAGGGCATCTCTTGAGCGCAAGTTCAGATCTGAGCATCTGACTATATTTCAGCCCTAATCAGAGGTACGCAGAAGCAGTGAAGGTTCAGTGCGTGGGTACGCAGGGGCGTCGAAGAAAAGGTGCGGGTATACGCAGAGGCGTCGAAGAGACAGTGCGTGGGTACGCAGAGGTGACGAAGGATCAGTGCGTGGGTACGCAGGAAAGCTGTGATTCAGGTGTGTTTCTTCTGTAGCAGCACGCAACGCGTTTATTCGTTTGAATGCGTACCTGCTGTTATGGTACGCGGCGCGATAGTTCTTCTGGGTGCGTGCTTATCTTACAGTACGCGGCGCGATAGTGCTTTTGGGTGCGTACTGTACGCAGATCAGAAAAAGGGGCAGTGCGTGGTCACGCAGCACAGCAGAAGGAGCTCTGCGGTTGTACGCAGGGAATCAAAGGGTGAAGTGCGTAGCGACGCAGGATTGTGACAAAGAAACTGCGTATCTGTTCTAAGATCTTCTGTTGGTTGAATTTTTCTGTTGATAAGGTGTTCTGGGTTATGTTCTATTATTGTTGATCTGGTTATTACAGCTGAATGTATAATTTACATGTACTTTTGATGTATATGGATCCAGTTTGAAAATTTATGAAAAGTGGTCCTTGAAAAGAAGTAGGGGGTTGTAGCTCCCTTCCAGGAGAGATTGAAAACAAGAGAGAGTTGTAGCTCTCTGCAGGTTGCAGCCTGCGTACTGGTAAAGGACTGCACCAGTAAAAGACCATTGTAAAAGGAGCTTCTAATTTGAAAGAAGATAGAGACATATTGCAGCAGGTGGTTTTCACCCACATTGGGTTTCCACCTTATATCTGGTGTTCTTTGATGTGACTGTCTGCTTTTCTTGTTCATGCTCATTATTGATAGTATTGATATGCAAAAATAATTCAAAGTATAAATAAGGAAGAATTGTTAAAAGATCTAGATAATACTGATTCACCCCCCCCCTCTCAGTATTTTCAACAGATGTATGGTGGATGAAGGATCCTCTACAAGTATTATATCCTCCTTGACTTGGAAAGATTTGGGTTCTCCAAAGTTGTTGACAGCTGAGAGTTAGTTGTTAGCTTATGATAGAAGACCTGGTGAATCTATGGGTGTTCTTCCTCAATTGCCTATTACTTTAGGTGGAAAGACTATTTTTATCGATATGATGGTGGTTGATTGCCCTTTAGACTTTAATATGCTACTTGGGCTTGATTATGTCTATGCTATGAATGTTGTGATGTCTTCACTCTTTCGAGTGATGTGTTTTTCTCATAAAGGGAATATTGTCAATATTGATCAGCTTGCATCTGATAATCACCACCCTAATTCGAATTTACTACAGAATACCCCTTGGTTTGTTCCAAGTGTTCAAGTAGAATCTACCCTGCCATGGGTGATTTATGTGGTGTTGAATCCTAAATGTTCAGTTGCTTCTGGGAAGGATCTGTTGAGTTATTATTTTCCTTTTTGGGACTTGGTCCTGGTAGTTGACCGAGTGATTTATCCTATGGGGACATGGGACCCCTTAATTCCATCTTTTGATCCTTGTAGTTCTTATGATTTCTTGGAGCTTGATTTGCCTTCACAAGAGGAACTTTTTAAAGCCGTGATTTCTTACTACCAAAGGAGTCCTTGGCCTAAGCCCTAAGGAACTATTATGCATAAGCCACAAGGCTGTGTGGTTCCATGTACCATATTGTACATATAAGGCATGCATTTTCAAGTCTTGTATTCTATAACACAAGATTTTATATGAATTTTATATGTGGGATGCGTTAACTTCTTGTCTACTTGTTGGCTTAAGGGGGCCTGACCCAGGTTCAACGTTAATTAGGCAAACAAATCCCTACACTACTGGCCCTTTCGGCATTAGCTTGCAGAGCGCGGACTGAAGTCTCACCCGAAGCAGTATGGGGGGATGGTGGAACCAAGTTTCTGCACCCTTGAGATGGTTGGGATGTCGTTGATCTCTTCTATCCTTGCCTTCACACATGTGATCTTGCTCTAGGGCTTGTAGGACAAACCCTCTGTTCCCGCCTTCAATACCTTTGCGAAAGTATACAATCAACCTTCATGTAGCCCTAATATGGGGCTTAGGTACTTTCGTGCTACTATGGCAGTGAGTCACGCATATTACTTAATTATCCCAAGTGTTTCACTTATCTTATTAACTGATATTAGCTAGCTTCGCATAAACAGATGTTCTTACTTGCATTCACTTAACCAACACATTTAAATATATTTGCACATCATATAAGCATTATAAGTGAAATTCATACCCAATATAACAAGATGCATAAACAGGAAGTAAAGACACAGAATGTTGTAGAATACTTCTCTATATTGATAATTTTGGATAATTACAGACTCGATCCGCCCTTCGCACTTAGTTGCAAGGGTCTTCGCACTCAACTACAGACTTCTACTCTAGGCCTCTGCGCACTCAGCTGCAGAGCCACTACCTACGCTATGACCTAAGACTTAGAATTCCTGCTCTAAGCTATGTCTTTCTTCTTCTTCATTGCTTTTCCTTTCAAACTACTTAGAGTTTAGCTCTATTTATACAATTCCATAGTCCGTAGACCATGGGTAGATCTTTTACAGCCAACATTACATTTCCAAATAAAGACAGACAACCCTATGACTCTTTAACATCTATGTGCTTTGTGACCACAAAATGTGGATTCTTTACACTTGGATGGCAAAATTTAACCAAAATATGGGCTTTTAGTCCCAAAACTACCCTTGGGGGATCCTGTGCCTAACAGGCCCCCAACATAAACATTGTGACTTGCCCTCGAGTCACTCTACAGGCATGGAGATCTTAGCACGAAGACCTCCCAGCTCTAATTGGATGGGCGCAACCTCAACAGTGCACTGAGCAGTCACTTGTTGGAATTATTCCACTCACTGCACAGTGACTGTCACTGAACTACCACCTTGAATCTATTGCTGCATTGCCTGCAATGTCACGAGCATTCCTTTAATGGAAACTGTGACCATATGTACCTCATTTATCCATGGTTGTAGGCACACTTTTAATACCGCTTCTTTGTGTCAAGCGACATCCACTTGTCCTTAAGCGCATTTACCTCTTGCATCTGTGCGAGACTCTGTGTAAGGGCGTCCGTCTGCATAGTCTATTTGACCTCATCATACCTTTGTTGTAGCTCACGCGCCTCTATCTCTAGGTGCTCCACATTCAGGTCCTCCTGTAGGGTGGTCAGGGCCTAAAATGACTATTCGAAAAGCTGCGTGCAGTCTACTATTGCACTGTCGATCGTCGCTATTGTTGTTGTAACAACGACGACATGTTGTTCCCTAAATTTTGGCAGGGTTGAAGGCTGAACCCTCAATTGCAATTCTGCAATCTGTAGGTTCAACTCCAGCTGAATTCTGGCCATCTCTACTCAAGCGTCGTGCACCCCGGTCGCTAACTTGCAGACGTGCGCCTCAACTAGTTCTTCTACCTGAATGTGCAACTCCGGGACCATTCGACAGGCTTCCTCAACTACCCGCATGATTTTCTGATTCTCCTCAATTACCTCATTACGATGCAGGCCCAACTGCTCGATGTTGATGCATTGATCGCTCATCACCTGTAGAGTGCGACTCCTTCGGGCCCTAAGTTCCATAGTGACTCAATCCTATAAGAGGTGGAGCGTCTCTCGAGGGAGCGCAGAAATATTCAATCCCACCCCTTTCAGGCTGCTGACTGTGGGCCTGTCGGCCTCATTCTCTATAGTAAGTGCCCCATCTGGTAGCACTATTGTGTTGGTCACCTTTGTGCGCAACATTTTCGTGGCAGCTGAAGTTCCCATTGCGAGGCTGGTGGACACTGTGCTAGCCTGTGGAGTGTGAGCCTACAACTCTTGAAGCTCTATCCGAAGAGGCCCTAATACCAGTTGTTTCTACTCTCGGAATTGTTGGAAGGCCTCTGTGGTGACATCACTCATCGTTTCTCCAATATCATGCAAACCACCCTCAGTGAGGGTGATTGGGTCAAAGGATGTCTTTGAAGCCTTGGTTTTCTTCCACAACATTGCCTTCTCTTGTAGTTGCTGACACTTGAGTTGGGTGGACGTCATTTGTGGGTCTGCACCACCTTGTTTTGATGGCTCTGTTGTTTCTGCTTCAGTCCTAGGCGAAGGTGACTTTTGTCCTTCACACTCTTCTCCTCCTGTTTTCTGTTGTTCTGCCAGTTTCATGGCATTGTGTGTTGCCTGGGCCTTAGACTCTACTTCTTCTTTTATGTGCTTCTCAGTGAGTTGCGCCATTTGGAGTTTTGTTTCTTCCTTCTTATGCTACATGGTGGACTTGTCTGTTTCCACCACGGATCTTGTTGCAGCGCACCACTCCGACGGCCAAGTCTCGAGGACTGCAAAAATAACATCATTAGTTGCTAGATATGGTAAGTTATGCCATGTCTTTGTAGGGTCCTTCTGCACCCTAATAAAGATATGGTGGAAATCCGCTTTAAACTCTGCCAACTGGCGTATACTCTGGGCAACAACTGTGGCTTGCGATTGATCCCCATATGAATACTCATCTCCATCAAGATATAAAAGATCTTACTTTCTTTTATGTGTTGCGTGTCCTTGATTGCCCACAGCGAAGCGTACTTCACTCCCTCTGGAAGGTTCGGCGTGACCGAAGGTAATTGGTTGTCTTCTAGCAGCTCCCATGTCACCAGCATAATCGAGAGCAAGAGGCATGTGTAGTGGAACGTCTTGCCCTGCTCCTGTGCCTCATGATAGTTTAAAAAGAACTCATTGCATAGATAATTCGCCTAGTTGAACTGGACTTCCTCAGTGCATTGGGTTGCTAATGCAATCAGAGGCACGGGCACCTCATTTGCACGACACTTCCGCATCACCTTCCCTGCTAATATTTGTGTCGCTACCTTGACTGTAGGGTTGTTAATGTTGGAGATGGCATATCCCCACTTCTTCTTTTCCAACTTGAATTTCACCTTCATAGCCTCCACGAGGGCCAATTCACTGCATTTTCCTTCTGATATATTGGCTGGATTCTCCCCTGAGTAAGGAAGTTGTGTGATGCGATGAATCAAGTGGTGTGTGATGGGAATGGGCTCCTTCAGCCATAAACACCCATCATTCACCAAGCAGAGCAGCTGCTTGATGATGAAGACAATTGCTGGGGCACGGTGGTAATGCGGTACCCAGAGAAGGTTGAGCAACCCGTCTTTCTCTACACCCTTGAGCCATCTCCACGACTCTAATTCGATCGTTCCAACAGCTGTATCAATTCTTTGGCACATTAACTGTTCAGTCATTAAATGTGGGAATTTCTCATGATCTGCTAGGTCCCAATCTTCGAATTTTAGTACAGGAACCTACCCTAAGCACAAACCCTAAAAAAAAATGTCATCTAGGAGCAATGAAGTTTGCAGGGAGCTCTTGCTCTCATATGTCCTTGGGCACCTTGGATTTCCTTTTGCGCACTGGAACATATTCTGGTGACCTGGTAATAGGGTCTGCACCCTGGGTTTCAATTTCCATTTCCACATCCTCCTCATCCACTAGGATTTCTTCATATTCTTCCTCGTTTGCCTTTAGGTTAATGGCCTTCCCCTTCTCCTACAAGGTGAGCTTGGTCCTCTGTGGGTTTCTTGGTGAGATGTACACCAGTAACATAGGTATCTTCTGCTTATCCTTCTTTGGTCTCAGTGTCCTGGGTGATTTAGGGACTTCAACTACCGCTTTGGCACTCTCTGGGGTAGCTTCTACTACCTCAATTTCTTGTGCGGCTTCCTCGGTTGTCAGTGCTTATGTGTCCATGGATTTTGCATGTGCTTACATAGCACTATTCCACAATTCTTGCATTATTTCTGGTAGTTGCTCAAATAATGAATTCGCTTTTAGAGTCTCGAATAGGTCTCAGTTCATGTATACCTGAGTGCGCAACAACTCAGTTCTCAAAATGCCAAGTGTTTTCTGCTGGGCAACCACTTGTAATTTATAGGGCCTTTCGAATTCAAATATGACCATTCCCCCCACATTCGGCCCATTAATGCTAGATTGGTGGCAGATTTTCAAGAATCTAACCCATAAATTTCGCCTTAAATGCCTTACACCTGCTCCTTTTGGCCTCAATCTGACCATCAAATCATGAACAATGACTTTAACGGTCACTTTCTGGCAGACCTGCATGCTATTTCCATGAGTAGCGCAACTGCCTTCGCTTTGTCGTGGACCCTGTGACACTTCCCTGCTTCGCGCAGTCTTGGAATTGTGCAACTCCCTAACTCGGGCAGTGTAGTTTATAGTCTTACGCCTCCTTTCAGCTGCCTGGAGCACTAAGACTGTGCTTCTATCACATAGTCAGATGGTCGGGCCACCCGTGTATGGCTTCAATCGACTGCCATTCACCTTCCTTGGGAAGGGATCTCCATTCAACTTAACCAACTGGACTGCGCCATCATCGGTAATCTCCTTAATAACATAGGGCCCCAACCAATGCATTCAAAATTTCCATGGAAATTTATTGAACTTACTATAATACAACAGCACCAAGTCATTCACCTTAAAGGTGTGCAGCCTAATATGTTGGTCATGCCATGCTTTTTCTCACTGCTTTTGGGCCTGTTGATGAAATCCAGCCAAAAATATCTCTTCTTCAAGCTCATTCAGCTGCACGAGCCTCTCTTCTAGGGCTCCGCGATCTGTGATTCCCATAAGCACTGCTATGTGCAGACTAGGCACAATGTACTCCATAGGCATCACCGCTTCAACACCATATACCAACCTAAAGGGTGTTTGTCCCATTAACTTCTTGCACATCATCTGATAAGCCCATAGTACTACAAGTATGCATAGGTCCCAATCACTTCGCAGAGCATTGCAAACCTTGGTCAGTGCATTTTCAAGCACTTTGTTGAATGCCTCCACTGTCCCGTTAGCCTATGGGTGATAAGGAGTACTCTTCTGGTGATATACCTGAAATTATTCCATTAGCGTGCTAATCGTTTCGTTCAGAAAGTGCGTACCTCGATCACTCATCAAAATCTTTAGACATCCAAATCACGTTAATGCATGCTCAAATAGGAACTTTGTAGTCGTCGCGCATGTGAAATCCTTAACAGGATGTGCCTCCACACATCATGTCAAATACTCCATCGCGGTGACGATATACCTTGCCCCTGTCCTACCTTGTGGCTGAATGGGTTCTACAAAATCTATTGCCCACTTCTCAAAAGGTTGCAATGCCATTTGTGGATTCAAAGGCATTTCATCCCTTCACGATGGTCTGCCTATTCGTTGACATACATCACACGCCTTGAAATATTCTTTTGAATCCTGATGAAGGGTTGGCCACCACAACCCTACGCATAGAATCTTCTGCGCGGTTTCTCTCCCTGCATAGTGTCCTCCCGCGGTGCCCCCATGAGCGTCCATGAGGATGCTGCTTCTCTCAAACTCCTATACATATCTTCACAATATCTCATCAATCCCCATTTTGTATAGATGCCAAATAATGATAGAGAAATCTATCATATGCACCACTAATTCCTTCTTTTGCTCGACAGAGTATCCTTCTGGTGTTGTTCTTGTTGATAGGAAATGTATGATGTCCTCAAAATGTCCATCCACAACACACACATCAAAGAGTTATGCGTCAGGTAATCCTCCCTCCAAATTAGTGGTTTTCTCCCCTATTTTGATGTGTGACAGTTGATCTGGTCTCACGTTCAATCGTCCAGGCTTCACAACAACTTCAAATTGTACACTTGGAACAATAAGAGCCATTCGCAAGTAGTGCAGACCATTCTACCCATCGTACTTGTTTGTTAGTCTCACCTTAGGCTTCCCAAATCTTGTTCTCATCATCCTCCTACATTCGTGCCAATCATCAAAGCTTCCCTTGTGCGTACCCCACCATCTTGCCGGTGTAGCGCGTAGTGCCCAGTCCAAGGCCTGGAAGCACTGCTTTTTTGGTACCTCCCTTTCAAATGCTTCCAAAAAGATATCTACCTCATTCATTCCATCATAAGTAGACAGATTCCTTACCTCCAATGACACACAACGTAGTGATTAGGTCATCATGTTGAAATTTAGCATAGTTACTTCGTGTTACCAATTTTGCCAGCATTTTATTTCTTCGTTGGAGTCCGAAGTGCAGGAACTCTCACGATCCCATGTAATCCATCCATCTACAGTGGGATTCACCTAGTCTTAGTCTCACGCTGTTACCTTATAGACGCAGTCCAGATCATCATCGCTCTCATAATTTCGGACTGGTTCTGTATAGTGCGATCCTTCAGGAGGATCTACGGGTATTATTACACGCAGTGATTTCTTCTCAAAGATCATCTTTCACTTCTTCATATTGATTACCCCGTTCATATCAGTAGCCTAGTCAATTCTTAGGAGCGCAGGGTAGGGATTGATATCATCCACTATCTCTATTACTTCAAAATCCACCAAGGTGCTTTCTCCCCCATTGTCCACGGTCACCCCCTGCAGCTGTCCCATGGGGATGATTTTCTGTTGATTCTCGATCCTTAGGTGAATCGAAGACCATTGCAACGTAGGTCTCCCCATTCGATCCCATTTCTGTTTCGTTAGAACATTCACATCTGACCCCAAATCCAGAATGACTTGATCCATTTCATATTCTCCGATCAGCACAGTGAGTCTCATTTCACACACTATCCTTGTCTTATGCTTACCAATCTTTTGGACTATGCATGGTTCACCTGGTGTGGTCCCAACACATCTATTGATGAGTTCTTGTAACCCTTCCATAGCCTTATGATCACGCAGTAACTTCATACAAGTTGTGCCAGGAAAGTTGTGAGCATAGAAGGGTCCATCTCCGACTCAGGCTTATCCTTGCTTCCTGAGGTAGAGGCCTCATCGAAGCTCTTCTTAGCTTCCATGAAGGTTTCATGAGTGCCCTCTAAATCAAACTCAGCCTGTTTTGTCAGAGATTTTCGAACCCATGTACTGTCTTTTGGTTGTTTTCCCTTGTCATCCCCTGTCGTGATCCCACTCTTGAGCACTATGTTTACGTTCGGATCTTCCTTGCGCAACTCAAACCTCATCATCTGAAGGTTCTAAGTCAGTGGAGGTGGTAGTGCCCCTTTGTCTCATATCATAGCTATCAGCATAGGACAATCTTCTATTTCAGATCAAAGAACGTGCAATACTTGCATAATGAACGTGTTGGATTAGTGGAATCACGGGCATAGTATCCTGGTCCTCCAAAATTGTAGCAAAGCAACTGTTTGCGACCTCTACCAGGTCCTCCCTCGCCTCGGCCTTGTCCGCGCCCCTGAAATCCTATTCGCGCCATCCCTCCATTTAAGTCAAGGGGCCGTGTTTTGGCCTGAACCCTATAGGTGGGAGTTCTATCCATCATCAATTCATAGCTCCTACAAGTACGCTCATCATGTCCTACCGACCTACAAAAGTTCTAGAACAGCTATTGCGGTGCTTGTACATACTTCTGTAGCAAGTGACAGTTATCTGTGGCATGCTTTCCGGCTACTTGACAGATAGCGCACCATAATGCAGGCCCCACGCTAGGGCTTGCTTGAGATTCCGGCCTTAAAGGCATCGGTCCTCCTCCTGTAATGTAATTTGTAAAGGCCGGGCAATGGTCTTTTCATGACCCTGACTCTTGCATTTCAAGCACCATACTTCCTTGCGTACCTCTAGTCAAACAATCTTGTCCTGCTTCAAACTTTGCATCTCAAGGCACAAATTTTACAGCTCCACATGGATATGCTAAACTCCTTGATTAAGATATTGCATCGGAGTCTCATTTAGTCTCATGGAAATCTCCAAGGCCTCGACCTAAGTTTTTATCTTCTTCTGTGACAACGCGCTCCTTAAGTGGGGTAGTAGTGAAGCAACAAAACACTCGCGATGTTGTCCATCTGTCAAATTCATATTGGCTTTGCGGATTTGACACTTTAATATTCGATCCAATTCCCAAGGTGTATCACCTAGTTTCATCACAATCTCTTTGAAATCCCACAATCCAATGCACCTCAAATTTAGGCCTGCTAAATTTCCTATTTAGAGATGTCTGGATGTCTGCTACTCCAGCATTCGAGTTATCGTTAGAGTACTTGATATACCAGGTTAGCATGTGATATTGCAGAGCAGTAACTAGTGTCCTCTTCTTTATGTGGTCATCTGTAACACCTTGAGCTTCCCATACAACCCTCACAACGAACTAGAATTGGTTTAGGTCCTCATTTCCCAAGCCTTTGAACAAAGGCAACTTCACTATATTTTCCATATTGAATTGCAGTGGAGGTGGTATGGGTGAATTTGGAGGTGATGGCGGTGAAGTCAGAGGTGGTGTGGGGGGAGGTGGTATTCGCAGGAATCCTTGTCTTATTAACTAAATAGCGCTTCGCGGAGAAACCTTCGTTATTGCTTCTTCATCGCTTCGTGGAGGTGAAATCAAGGGACTATACTCTGGACCGTTACTTCCATCGTTTCTATAAATTTTTCTACTTCGTGTAGTCCTGAACATCAAGGTAGTTGCATAACCCATTTTTCACACAACAACATTTTAATCCAAGTATTAAAAGATTTTACGTACTTACTTTTTCATCCTTTGAAAAAACATCGCTCTGCCTTGCTATAGCTGACTGAGGTGTTGACCACAAATTTAGTAACAAATCCTCCTATGACGTGATCGACCCAATGATCGATAGATCTTATCCTCTGATGCTTCCAACCTTTGCACTAGCTCTAGGGTCCACATAATAGGACGTCAAGTTTCCACCTCCCTTAGCTATTTCCTAGCTTCACGATCCACTCGTATAGCTCAACTGGAAAGGAGGTGAAAAATATTTCGTGGATCTCCGTATACAGGTACCTATCTAGCCACTGTTCTTTTGTTAGTCGCAGATTTCTATTTTCTTGTGCCATGAACTCATGGATCCTTCTGTACAACTAGATTTTGATTTCTTTCTTCATTGGATTCTAGTGATACGACATCACACATCTCCTATGTAGATTCCCGTCTTGGCAACATAACCATTTGTTGGCTTGAGGGGGGCTGACCAAGGTTCAGCATTAATTAGCCAAACAAATCCCTACACTACTGGCCCTTTCGGCAACAGCCCACAGATCGTGGACTGAAGTCTCACCCGAAACAGTATGGGGGGATGATGGAGCCAAGATTCCGTACCCTTGAGATGGTTGGGATGTCGTTGATCTCTTCTATCCTTACCTTTGTGCAGGTGATCTCGCTCTAGGGATTGTTGGACAAACCCTCTATTCTGGCCTTCAATACCTTCGTAAAAGTATACAATCAACCTTCGCGCAGCCCAAATTTGGGGCTTAGGTACTTTCATGTTGCTATGGCAGCGAGTTGTGCAGATTCCTTAGTTATCCTAAGTGTTTCACTTATCTTATTAACTGATCTTAGCTAGCCTCGCGTAAACATATGTTCTTACTTGCGTTCACTTAACTAACACATTTACATATATTCGCGCATCATATAAGCATTATAATTGAAATTCATACCCAATATAACAAGATGCATAAATAATAAGTAAAGACGTAGAATGTTGTAGAATACTTCTCTTTATTGATAATTCTGGATAATTACAGACTCGACTTGCCCTACGCACTCAGCTACAAGGGTCTGTGCACTTAGCTATAGACTTCTACTTTAGGCCTCTGTGCACTTAGTTGCAGAGCCTCTACCTATGCTATGACCCAAGACTTAGACTTCCTGCTCTAAGCTATGATTTTTTTCTTCTTCATTTCTTTTCCTTTCAAACTACTTAGAGCTTAGCTCTATTTATACAGTTCCATGGTTCGCGGACCATGGGTAGATCTTTTACAGCCGAAATTACATTTCCAAAATAAGGGCGGAAAACCCTATGACTCTTTAACATCTACGCGCTCTGCGACCAAAAAATGTGGAGTCTTTACACTTGTATTACAAAATTTTAACAAAATATTGTCTTTTAGCCCCAAAACTATCCTTGGGGGATCTCGTGCGCAACACTAGTGTTCCTATTTATGTCTATATAGCTTGGAAGATTTCTACTTTGTACATTTGTATGGTTGATCTGCTCTGACAGGTATTGGTTCTCGAAACTGGCATATAGGTTGGGTTTTTCACTTGCATTATGCATTTATCAGTTTCCTTTCCCATTTTGGCCTTAGGATCGACCCCACCAAGATATGATGCATAACCTTCTCTTTGCTTAGAAGTGTCATGACTTGTGTGGTAGAGCCTACCTTATCATGGGGGCCCTAAATAGTACCTTGTTGTAACTTGGCACCCATGCTGAATTTTTGTTCTTAGGCTCGAGAGTCCTCTTTAGTCTTGCCATGACTTATGCCTTGAAGACTCATTATTTTTCTTCACCGCTGCTTTCTAGCCTTATAGCCTAGAGGCTCCTTTGTGTTGAGTTGTACTATTCCATTGCATATTGACTACTTGAACCTTATGGCCTTGAGCCGGCTTCACTTGGACTCGTGTTTAAGCCTCTTTTTCGACCATGTCTTCTGCAAAATCAACCATACAATCACTTATCTTCAATAACTTGACACACCCTTTTACTCGTGGAAAGAACATCCCTTTGAGTGTCCTTGACCAGTTTTTCCACCTTGCATTGAGCATAGGAATGTTTCCCTCCCAGGAACTAGAGCATCTATTTTTTCTGACACTCATTCTTTCCACTATACTATAACATTCTTTTATTCTTTTTCAAGCTTCATATTAAAGAAAAAGACGAAAAAATTATATATTCCAAAAAGAGCAGGAACGGGACATTATTTCCATATTTTGATGACAACTAGAGTCAGTCGTGTTGCCCTTAAACAAAGCACTCAAAAGAAAGTCTTTCCTCCATTGGGGTGGGCTTTAGTTTGAATTAGGAAAGCGTTAACCTTGTTATTGAGTCAGTTACCCTCTGATTGGTTACCTCTTCCAATCATATGGAGAGTTTTCTTATGCCTCCCGCATGAAAAACTTATACAAAGTTTTCATATGCTTCCATATAGTCACAGTTAAGTCGTGCTTTTGTTCAAGGGAATTAAGCCTGAGTCGGCCTCTCTACGATGTCTCTTGACTTATTTTTCAGTCAACCATCCCTGGTTGTTAGCGTCATGTTCGTTATCACATTAGTTGTATTGGTCCTTTGCTTGTGCCGGTTTGAGAAGCTCTCCATTAACTTCTGGTTGGCAGGTCTTGTCCGTATCGACTACGACAAATTTCTTTGAGGGTAGATCTAGAGCCGCACCCTGGCCTTATTTTCATTATTGACAGGTCACCTTGTGCTCAACATCAATCTGTATCATGGGTCTTTGACTGGGTGGTTTCCCTTATGTTCGACATCAGCTTTCATTATCACACATTGGGATTCGTGCAGTTCGTTGGTTTCCATTTGACCCTATTGGTGGATTCCTCACCTCTATGTCAGCTTTCATTATTGTCTGGTTCAGAGAGTTTCTATCATGTGCTAGCTACATTTTGTGTATGCTGGAAACCTGCTTCGATTGGGTTACTACATCTTTGTTCATCCGATTCCTTCCACATTATTAGCCTACGGGTTACACTCGTGCTAGATTGATGAAGGATGCCTTAATGCATTCCTTCTAGTGAATATTTTCCCATTGAATTCAGCTCATTACTCTGGGAAAGAGATCTAGAGTCCATTTGGCAGTACCTTAGGGTTTGCAGTCATTAGTGGCAGATTCCTTCGCTACCGAGTGTGGGAAAACATCATTGTCTTTTGATTGATAGATTCTTTCAAGTGTTCGACTATAGCTCATTTATTTTCACTTGTTAGATTGTATTGGGTACCTTGACTGTCATTATCCTTATCGATGAGTAGCCTCACGTTTGTTAATAGTATACATCAATGACCGATAATCAAAAAATTTCTTACATGGTCGAATTCAGATCATTCCTTCCCATTGTGTAGAAATGTACCACGGTGGTCAGTGAAGACCTCGCGTTTGCATTAGCATGTCTTGGCTCACTTGTCTGTTGCTCCTGTTTCTACTAGTTGACACCATCCACCTTATATATTGCAGTTCCTTACAACGACATCTTATATGTTGGCACCTCAGTTGCGATGTAGTATCATTTATTCCATTATGTTCACTTGGTACTATTGGGATCAATTTCTTGACTTCAATGATCAGATTCATACTTCAGCATCATTGATCAACTCTTTATATGTGATATTCAGATATGTATTTCTTGATTATGATCAGATGATCCATTATGTACTTTTAGTTCCTTTATACTTGTATACATATTGGATCCGCTTTTGTACTTGATATGCAAACATACTTTACTATTTCTGAGCATGGGTATGCTCACCTCAGATAATAGTTTCTTTCTAATCTCTTTCGATGGCGTGGCAGGCTGAATTCTGATGAACTCCTCCTCAGTTTTGGCATGATTCTTTCCATACAATTAATACATTTCAGCCACCATGTACCCCTTCTCACCTCATATATTAGGGGGAATCTGTTATAGCACCATTTACACTCTTGGTAGATCTGATGCTCTGTTTATGGCCTAGGGCAACCCTTCCTTCCAGACTTGGTCCAAAATATTAAAAAACTGTGTTTTATTCCCTATACGCTACTTTTCCCTGGGATAAAAGCATGTACACGCGTGTCAGCATATACCCAACCCGCATACATATGTTAAGACACT
Organism: Pinus taeda; assembly: GCA_000404065.3. Taxonomy (NCBI): domain Eukaryota; kingdom Viridiplantae; phylum Streptophyta; class Pinopsida; order Pinales; family Pinaceae; genus Pinus; species Pinus taeda. Next base: position 188,495 of record APFE030281424.1, on the reverse strand, counting down.
TAAAAAAAATAATTTTCCTTAATTTCGGGAAGAGTTCATGGGTTTTACCTATTACTCACCTCCTATTGCCCGTGGCCCAACTATTTCCCAACCGAAAAAAAACTAATTTGGAGAGGTATAAATAAACCTCCATGGGAAGGCCTTAATAGAGAAAGGATGAGATATTGATACTATAGTGAGATTATCCCTGATCAAGTTTGAAGAATCCCTATGCCTCCTACACTCGCCAAAGCTTTAGGAAACCCTTGTTTCCTTAATTATAGATATCCCCCATCTTGCTTGAGATATCCTTGTGTTTGCAATGTAGGAAGATTTCTTAAGGCCGGGAAAGGATGGATCCAGATGACGGTTCCACTTGGAGCCAAAGAAAGATTTAGGTTGTATTTCTCCACCTTATCGATAACTTACTTCAATAATAAGGAATGATGTTCTGTTTCCAACATGAAATGTGTTTATGAATCAAATTTGTATTGTAATTCATTTATGAATCTTTATTGATGTATAATTAGTCATTCATTTATATGATTTAAAGTTAACATCATGTATATCCTTTACGTTTCTACTATCGTGTATGTTCTATTTTGAATCATTTTCAGGTTTAAAGAACATTGGGAGAAGCTGAGGGTTTGCACCCTACGGGATCTACCCAAACAAAGGACATCAGGTAAGGACACTCCTAAGCGATTTAGTAGAATAAGGATGTTTAATGATTGTTTGAGCATTTCTTGTTGAGGTTTTCCCTCTGCTCTATTGGGGTTCTCAACCCAAAGCCCTAGGGTGGTTTCACCATTAACAGGGTCTGCCTTGCATGTTGAAGGCAGCAATGGAGGCATTGATCAACATAGGGGATTGGTATGTCTCACCTTTTGGCACCTTCATACGAATGTATAGTGCGGAGAAGCCTCCGCATGTTTTACCAAAGTTTTCCATGGGCAAGATCGTCATGCAAGAAGTGTCGTATCACATCTTGATAGGACTTTCAACTAGACTGCATCAGAAGAAGAAGGCACATTGGCCTGCTCTTCCATTGTGGATTAGGTTGTACGAGATATGAAATCTCAAGCATGTTGTTGCCGAGACAGAAGATTTCAAAAGATTTACTTTCGGCACCAGAAGATTCAATCTGTACGACTCGAATTTCTTTTTAAAGGACCACTCTACGAGAGTGAAATTTCCTTGGATGCACGAGGCGTGTCATTGGGCTGAGGAAAACCCATGGAGATATTGCCACAACTTCTCCAGGCTCAATGAACTGGTCGGCATAGCTGTGGAATGATTAGTGAAGTAGTTGGAAGCAGCATCTAGGATAGAACCATCATCATCAACAGTAGGGGAAACATACTTGTTCGTGACAAAGGCAAGAGAAAGGTTGTTGATAGCGCAGAGGTAAAACAAAGTTGCAAGTTCAAAGTAGACCCATTTGTGGAGAAAGTAGGTTTCGAGTTAGAGGCGAAGAGGCAACAACGCAACAAGAGGAACACGCAAAGGTAGAGAGATAAACAAAGGATGGCGGAAACAATGAAGGAGTTGTAAGAGTTGAAGCAGCAACTTCGGGAAGAACAAGAGTTGCACAGACATGAGAAGGAATCACAATAGGGATAGACACAGTAGGAGGTGCAACATGCATAGATAGATGAAAATGCACCCATATAGGTTTGTAGACTCACTTGAGTAGCTGACACAAAGCAGGTAGGGTAAGAAGTCGCAAGAGCGGGACTTCGCTCAAGATATTGAACATATACTGGAGCAGATGGGTACGGAGATGTAGCAGCCAGAGTCACAGAAGGATATTGACCTCATGCCTTACAACCAAGAGGTCAACCCACTGTATTCACCAAATACGGAAACACAGCAAGTCTTGAGTGACCAAGGAGATACTGAGATCCTTGGAGACAATCCAGAAGCAGAGATGCACAACATATCATTCGATGAGTCACATCATAGAGTTGTCCAATCATGCAGAGTGGCTACTCTGCATGTCCACACATCTCCTGCATAGTTTGAAGAATGAGTGATCGTATGTAATGTGCGCAAGCATCTAACAACATTACCTGATGCTACCAGAGCATATGCCAAAGCCACCAACAAGCCACTTTGCATGTCCACACATCTCCTGCGTAGTTTGAAGAATGAGTGATCGTATCTAACGTGTGCAAGCATCTAACAACATTACCTGATGCTACCAGAGCATATGCTAAAGCCACCAACTCAAGTGTTTGCTTCTTGATAGCAGAGAGTGAATGAATGGCTAAGGAGTTATAGACGGTCAAGCAGGGAGGAGAAAAAGTTACAACATCTACCAGAGCAAAATTGAAGAGAGAGATACTGGATGAAGTAGCATCCCTTGTGACAATCATGCAGATGTTGTATTCCAGATTTGGTGTTGTGCATAAGGCAGTTCTCCACCTCAACGGTTGGAAGCAACGTTGTTCTAGGAGAGCATGTATCTTATCAAATCTACACACTGTTGTCGATCGCATGCAAACATGGACAATGAGATACAAGGGAGCCTCGTTACACTTTCCCAAGTTGATGAAGCCTAAGGCGGTGGAGTTGAAGGAACGCATCTGGAGTCAGATACGAAACTATGAGGAACTCCCACAGCTCATCACTAGTTTGCAGGCTTGACATGCATAGGTGTTCAAAAGCATGGATGTCATTGTGTGCGCGCAAGAGATCCCATATATTGGGACACTCACTGAGATAAAGAAAAAGAATCAAGTCTGATTGGAGCTGGATGCGTACTTTAATGAGTTGATGCGCATAGCCACCAATGCAGACTTGGTGATCAATGAAGACACGATGCATCAGTATGTCGCTAGTATGGTCGCGCTCAACACAATGGTGCACATGTTATCAAACAATTTTGACAGAGGAGCCAAATCAGTGTACCTAGATGCAACAGAGGTAAGAGTTCGTTTCCAAAAAGATGTCACCACAGAGTACATGGACACATCACGGAGTACCAAGCTTAGCATAAGTTCGCCACCATCGACCAGGGCGAGGATGTCTAAGAGTTGATATTCCCAAAGTTTTCCGAGTCTTAGTGATGTCTTACATGGCTTGCTCAAGCCTATTTTGTCTCACATGGGTACATGTACAGATTGTATGTAACATCTTGTAAAGTGAAAGTCCAAGTGTCGATAGTTAAATGTAACAATCATGTAGTAGTAGAAGAGTCATGAAGGTAGGTGAAGAGTCACAAAGGGGAATGTCAAGGGCCACCCCACCCTTTTCTATTTATAGGACCTCATAACCAATTGTAGAGGCTTTTGGGTACCCATGATTATGATATGAGTATCTTAGAGAAAGCTTGGAGAGTATTGTAATGAGCCTTGGCTTCTCCACAAGGCAGAGCTAGTATATCTCTTTGGAGCAGCATGCGGTAGTGACTGTAACACTTTGTTATTGGGACTAGTGGTTGGTCATGGTTGTACTGTATGTTTGGAACTTTCACTTCTTAATATAATAGAGCCAACACGTTTCATGCATATTTTGTTATTTTATTTTAGTTATCTTGGTTACTCTAATGATATATGTATCTGTTTGCTTACGGATGTATGTATAGACTCTTTCTGTATATGTATGTATGAATATTACTGAGATGTGCTATTGGTTTAACCATCACTTTGGATTGTTGGTTTTCTTGCCTTCCAGTTCGTGATGCATCTTTACTCGTGTGTTCCCTTCTAAGCTGCGTTTTTACACAGGTTTCCAAGGGGCACACTCATTCCACCTTCCGTGTGTTATAACCATTCATGCACCTTCCTTGGCTTGCTATGCATGTCACACCCTTGCTACCAACAAGGACATCTTACTTACCTCTGCATGCAACCCTGGTCAAGGCGATACCATACGAGCCACTGTTGGGACTCCTACACCAAATAGTCTGAGATCTAGTTGGGTCTTCTTATCGGGTAGATCCCCTAACATGTTGGCGGGTCCAACAATGTCAACATAAAATTTATATTAAAAGTTAACTATCAACAGATGTCCATAGTAGCCTTTTTATACATGAATGCAAAATGTACATACCATATTTTATACTGCAATTTTAATTTATGATTGTTTTAGACATCGACACCAAATTACAAGATTCATTTAAATGCAAAATGTACCATGTTTTGTATTTGCAGTTTTACTATATTCATTTTAAAATTGTCAAAACAACTTTAAACAAAACCTAAGAATCATCTACTAACATTATAAGAATGATCATGCAAGATGTACCAACTAAAAGCAAATTTACTTTCATTGCTACATATTCAAGAACTTAAATATGTAAAACCTTTAAAATCATCAAACCATGCATGCATCATGCAAATTATGGGCCATGTTTTATAATGCAATTTTATCTAGTATGTTTGTGCATTCAAACAAATTTATATTAAAAGTTAACTATCAATCGACATCCATAGTAGCCTTTCTATACATGAGTGAAAAATGTACATACCATATTTTATAATTCAATTTTATTTATGATTGTTTTAGACATCTACACTAAATTATAAGATTCATTTAAATGCAAAATGTACCATGCTTTGTAATTTGCAATTTTACTATATTCATTTTAAATAAATTGACAAAATCACTTTAAACAAAACCTAATAATAATCTACTAACATTATAAGAATGATCATGCAAAATGTACCAACTAAATGCAAATTCACTTTCATTGCTACATAGTCATGAACTTAAATATGTGAAACCTACAAAAGCATCAAACCATGCATGTGCATCATGCAAAGTGTGGGCCATGTTTTATAATGCAATTTTATCTAGTATGTTTGTGCATTTGAATAACTTTATATTAAAAGTTAACTATCAACTGACATCCATAGAAGCCTTTCTATACATGAATGCAAAATGTACATACCATATTTTATAATGCAATTTTTATTTATGATTGTTTTAGACATCTACACCAAATTATAAGATTCATTTAAATGCAAAATATATCATGCTTTGTAATTTGCAATTTTAGTATATTTATTTTAAATAAATTGACAAAACAACTTTAAACAAAGTCTAAGAATCATCTACTAACATTATAACAATGATCATGCAAAATGTACCAAACAAATGAAAATTTACTTTCATTGCTACATATTCATGAACTTAAATATGTAAAACCTTTAAAAGCATCAAACCATGCATACATCATGCAACTTGTGGGGCATGTTTATAATGCAATTTTATCTAGTATGTTTGTGCATTCAAACAACTTTATAGTAAAAGTTAACTATCAACCGACATCCATAGTAGCCTTTCTATACATGATGATTGTTTAGACATCTTCACCAAATTATAAGATTCATTCAAATGCAAAATGTACCATGTTTTGTAATTTGAAATTTTACTATATTCATTTTAAATAAATTGACAAAACAACTTTAAACAAAACCTAAGAATCATCTACTCACATTATAAGAATGATCATACAAAATGTACCAACTAAATGAAAATTTACTTTCATTGCTACATATTCATGAACTTAAATATGTAAAACCTTCAAAATCATCAAACCATGCATGTGCATTATGCAAATTGTGGGCCATGTTTTATAATGCAATTTTATTTAGTATGCTTGTGCATTCAAATAACTTTGTATTAAAAATTAACTATCAACCAACATCCATAGTAGCATTTCTATACATGAATGCAAAATGTACATACCATATTTTATAATGCAATTTTTATTTATGATTGTTTTAGACATCTACACCGAATTATAAGATTCATTCAAATGCAAAATGTACTATGTTCTGTATTTTGCAATTTTACTATATTCATTTAAAATATATTGACATAACAACTTTAAACAAAACCTAAGAATCGTCTACTAACATTATAACAATGATCATGCAAAATGTTCCAACTAAACGCAAATTTACTTTCATTGCTACATATTCATGAAATTTTATATGTGAAAACTTGAAAAGCATCAAACCATGCATGCATCATGCAAATTGCGGGCCATGTTTTATAATGCAATTTTATCTAGTATGTTTGTACATTCAAATAACCTTATATTAAAATTTAACTATCGACCGACATCCATAGTGGCATTTCTATACATGAATGCAAAATGTACATACCATATTTTATAATGAAATTTTAAGTTATGATTGTTTTAGACATCTACACCAAATTAAAAGATTCATTCAAATGCAAAATTTACCATGTTTTGTAATTTGCAATTTTAATATATTCATTTTAAATAACACGTGACAAAACAACTTTAAAGAAAACCTAAAAATCATCTACTAACATTATAGAAATGATTATGCAAAATGTACAAACTAAATGCAAGTTTACTTTAATTGCTACATATTCATGAACTTAAATATGTAAAACCAAGTTTTAAGCATCAAACCATGCATCATGCAAATTTTAACATGCAAAATTTACATAAAATCCAAAATTAGCATGTAATAAACCATAATAGAGAGTTCTAGATTTAAAATATGTCCAAAATTTATATCATTATAAAAATAGATATATAATAAAAAGTTGTCAAACTAAAATATGGATCAATTCATAATAAAGAGTTTTACTTTAAATATGTCCCAAATTTATATCACGATAAAAGTAAATATAACATTAAAAAACCTTCAAATAAAAAGTTGCATCAATTTAGAGAATCTCACTGAAATATATGATCTATCAACCTCCTCGTGCTCTCATTTGAATCATGGGTGCCCTGCACAACATGTGTAATTGCATATATACATAATATTATGTACTTTAAAAATAAATTTTAATGTTCTAAAATTAAATGAGAATGTAATCATCAAAACAAAATTATAAAAAGTTTTAAATTCCATGCAATACTTCATGGTGTTCCCCCTCCATTGTTCCCTTGTGGTGTTCGCCATGCATTGCACCCTCCTAGATGCCTTGTATAATACATGTACATGTATATATTAAAATTTTAAAATTGCACATGAAAATGCATAAACTCGCAATATTAAAAAAATTGTTACATGAATTTTTCAAATTGTTTGGATGAACCTATCCCAATTGTCGACTCCATCGCTAAAGTCCCTGGAGAATGGAAATCATCTCAACAAACCTAAACTTTGAAAATTTTAAAACTATACGATAAATCTATCTCATTTTGTAATGAAACTTGCACCTCAATTTATAAAAAAACACAAGTGAAATATTCAATACTTATGGCAATCGAATATTTGACACATCTCCTAGTAGGGAGGAAGAGGGTGGCATTATGCCCAAAACATAAAAAGGAATCAGGATCTGTTAACATTTAATTATACATACATAATTATTTCTTTTAAAAATATGTCATCATAATACCGATATAATAAGAGTAGAATAATAGCTATATCAACATGAACTCTTTAAAAAAACTAACATCTCTCACAATATCATGATTGGAATTTGAACCTCAGACCGTGAAATTATCAAAACTTTCGTTCAACAAACAAGTTAACTGCTAATGGTGAACATATGATACATTTGTGTTAGATTATATATAAAAGAAATAACAAAACGTATGTGAATCGACAGTAACACATACATTACAAATTACATTAAAATATCCACCCTAACCATTAGCACATACTTATCCCACACCCTCTTCCTAATGAACAATTAGGTCTTGACAACCATTATGACAACCCTTTGCATATGCTTTAAGCTCCTCAATATTCATATTATATATCTCCTCATCTGTTTTATATACAAAATTGGCATGTGCATTAGCTCGTGCTCTTTGTCGATTTAGACCGATATCAGTTCCATTCAATGCACTCTGGATGTTGTTTATAATGACATCCCTTCTCAACCAATTTGAGAAGTGGCTTCCATCTCTAGTCACGAAGTTATCAGATGAGGAGGTTGGCGCACCAAAGGTGGCAGAGGATGAGGCAATTCAATATCATGTAATGCGCCCTTATGATCATATAACCGGCCTATCCCAATACCATAATATTTAGATGGAAGGTCATTATCATTAGGTTTCATACCCAAAAATAATTATGCATAAAATAATTTTGCAAAATAAATTGGAACCTTGTCATTCCATGATAGCTTTCCATATGCTACAAGGGGCCTATCAAACAAATGGTTGGCTATATCAGGGTGCTTGAAATATTGCACCTTGAGCATATTTCTTTTCAGACCTTCTTTGAAATTAAACATGGATTTTGCATTTTATTTTGTAACCCTTTTACTAACCTCAGCCCATTTATCAAGACTCAGTATTGCTTCCTTTCTTCGCTTCACAATATCTATAAAGAAATCCATGGTTGGCCCAAGCTTCTTGTAAATATCAAGAAATGAACTTAGAGAGTGCATAAATGTTTCTAAACTTTCTCGACTCTCTGTAGGGAGCTCCAAACTCCCAAGATCTTTTGTCAATTTTGAATAATGACTTTTGCACCTTTGTAATGTACATTGTTGGAGGTTTGTCTCCTAAGGAAGCTCATCAGGAATATTAGATGGATAAGTGGTAGTTGGTGTATGGCCTTCTTCTTGAATTGTCTAGCTTCACTTACGTCTACTTGGAGCAAAATTTTCACCGTCTGCATCAATATATTAAATTACATAAATATAAAAACATGTGAACAAATGTATTCATACAATGCAAGATAGACATGTACACGCATATGTATGTACAATTCATTTACATGTACAAATTTGTTTTAACCTAATTTTTTTATTCTATAATTTTCCATAATGATGATCCGATTGAGATTGATGACCACCCAAGAATCTTGACCACCATGAGATTGATGAAAACCTGGAAAATGTTGACCACCCTCATGTGACGATATAGTGAGTGAAGCTTCTAAAAAAAATTAGAAAATCAATTCAATATATATGTGTACATACATATGATTCTACCTACTTATGATAAGTAGGTAGAATCATATGTATGTACACATATATATTGAATTGATATATATATCTAATATATATATATATAATATATATATATATACACACACACCATAATGTGAATGATGGCCCCCCATTGGTTGAGTAGATAGTATTTTCGACCTAGTTTGATATGCTCCTAAGAAAATGAAATTTATTATAAATTAATGAAAGCTAAATTGATAAAAATTCAATTCCATATATATACATGTACATATGATTATATTCAAATATCATTTAAAAACTTTCACATAAACATATATATACCACGATCATGATGGACCTCCCCCGATTCATTTGATATTCTCTTTGATCCATGATGTTGACTTCCCTCTCTAGTAGATGCATGCGACTCTATGGATGAGAATCATGTGGCATTCAGAAATCAAGAATTCTTTTTAAAATTTCTATTTAAAAAGATCAAAAATTTAGAAAATTGTTGTAACCCTTCAAGTTACTTCATGTGCATTTAAAAATATTGAAATTTCTATTTAAAAAGATTAAGAATTCAGAAAATTGATGTAACCCTTGAAGTTACCTCATGCATTTAATTGATGTAACCCTTGAAATTACATCAGGCATTTTAAGATCTTAAAATTTCTATTTAAAAACATTGAAAGAATTCAGAAAATTAATGTAAGAACGCAAATGATTCTATCAAAGATATCTTACAATGTCCATCAATAAATATTGATGGAGAAATTTTTACACTAATTCATATTTCACACACAAATCTTGAATTGGCATTGCCCCATACAATAGATCACTAGACATCCTATTAACATTTGCACAATGTCTTATGCTAAATGGTTGAAATTGACTAACTATATTTTTTTCTTCTACATGCAGTTGTTTTAACCTCTTATTTTTAACTTGGTACACACCTTTCATATGGTTACACACAAGTTTGGAATTGGTGAATACTACAATTTCATTGGATCCATACTCCCTAGCTATCCCTAAGCCTTCTACAAATGCAATATAATATGCTTCATTGTTTATTGTTCTTCCAGGGACATTCCTTTTCCTTTGGAGGACTTTATTTGTCACAATATTACATAGCACATAAGTAATCACTACTTTCCTTGGATTGGGATAACAAGAAATTTCTATGCATAATGCCCATTTTTCAACCATGCTTAATGGGTTTTCTGATCCCTATAAAAAAAAAATTCAATAAAATGAATTTAATATATTTATACCTATTGTGATTGAATAATGAGAACGATAATAAATAAATTCCTTAGTTTGTGGGAGAATGATAATAAATAAATACCTATTGTGATTGAATAATGGAATAGTACAAGGATTTAACCTAGTTTCAGGATCATCTTCTTGTTCTCCTTCGGAATTTATACATGTGGTTGATAGTTTCATCAAGCAATAATAAATTATGACGTGCACTTTATTGATTTTAGGAACTGGGTCTATATGAAATCATTGTTTAAATGGATGGCCAAGAGTTTGTCTGTTGTCAAACTGATGGTCACATTCAAGATCCCTATCACTATCACATCACTCGAATAATGATATCAAGATTTAATTCATGATGCATTGACTCAAAATCAAAAGACGCAAATGAAGAGATTTTAAAAGTTATGCATACCTTGGATGAAGTGAGAAAACAAAGTGCATTGGAGATTACATCATGATAAGTTGGGAAAAGCTTTGACCTAGTACTATAACTAGGTATAAGAACTTACCTTATGATTAGTTGGATAAGGTTCATGGATATTGGAACAACTTAATCTAGATGGTGTAAAGATTTTAATTTAATGTATAGAGATCATGCAATTTTCTATTTTTCTTGGAATTTACATGATTATATTTTTGATAAGATGTTGATGTTTTGTCATTTAAATTATATTTTTGAATGTAGAAATATATTAAGCGTATTGAAGAACTATGGAGTTGACAACTTAAAATCATAATTATCCCAATTTCTATCCAACTTCTATCTTGATTTAACCCAATATTCACTTAAAAATATGTTAGGAAAAGCCTAAAGAAGTCACATGGTTAAAGTACCACAAACATAAATATGATATTGTATCATCACAAAATCCAAGGAATTTAATAAATCTGATATTGGAATAAATTTAATGTCTAAACAAAACATTTAGTGAAGGGTTAGGTTGTGCAAAAGATCACAGTTTAGACAAATTTATCAGAAGGCTAGGTAGTAGGAAAGGTCCTTTCTACTTGGTTGGATGGTTGGAGAATTGCAAGAGGAAAACAACTAGAGATCTCTAATTCAACTCAACTACAAATATCTAATTCATTTAACTTAGCTTCAACTCAACTGAAGGTTGAAAAATTTTACTAATTTATTTTTCTGTTCATTCCACAGATACAAATATTTCTAATTCAACTTAGCTTCAAATCACCCAAGTTTGAATGTATTTTTTAATTTATTTTTATTTTCATTCTTGGAAATTTAACACTTATTTTTCCTTGTTATAAAATTTGCTTACTAAAACTAGAATACATGTTGTTTATTTATATGGCCTAAATGGGTCTAGTTGTATGCTTCTTTAAAAATATAGTTAACAAAGAGGAAAATAAAATAAATGATAGACCCAATTTTATTCCAGTAAATTTAATATCTATGTTGCCTTCTTAAAATTTACGTTTTAAAATTTTAATACATTCTATTAGATTATCTATTTATATGCTTCTTTAAAAAGGAGAGCTAACACAAGAAAAAAAAAACTTGAAAATGGTAGACCCGCTTTTTATTTAGTTTAGTTGATTATAGTCATAAGGCTTTAGGTAAGGGACAAAACATACTGTGAGGGACTATATTATACAACAAACATAAAAATAAAAATAAAAAAATTGTGTAACGAAAATGTTAGGCCTTGGGTAAGGGTCAAAATATACGGTGAGAGGCTATATTGTACAAAAAAAATTACTCGGAACAAAATTTTTAGGTTAAGTGTTATTATAAAGTTTTGTGGGCTCTTCTTAGGTGATGCCTTGGCCAAAGTGTTGGAAATTTACAAGGAGATTTACTAAAACAATTATCAAGTCGAGGGATTCCTCTGTAAGCCATCTTCATTGACTCTATTCAACTCCTCTTGTCAAATTATCGCTCAAGTTTGTTACATCCATATATTGATTGATATACCTAAATATGTTGTCAGAAAGTGAAGGACATTTTTGGCCAATATGGAATGAGTATTAGTTCCTTCATGGGTTCATTTGTTGGCGGACACAGGTATACCAAAAGAAGCGAAAACTGAGATAATGTTAGGAGGCGATGTACTCAGACTTCTGGTGCAGCTTGGAATAGGTGAAACCTCCGTTATGGGACTCATTATTATATTCAATCACATTATTAGCCCTTAAAATTATTAAGTAGGTGGGGTGGTCAGGACGTTCCTACTGTCGATTCATCTTAGTTACTATTGGATACTCCAATGCATGACTCACCATTGTTGGGCTAATTGAATGTTTGCCTTGGCTTTGTTGAACGGTTCGGTGGGAAACTATTATGATTTTCCCCCTCCCTTCGGACGAGAGATTGAATGAAAGTTTCAACAACGTTGAGGTTCCTTCTTGGATATTTTTCAACTGATGCACAATCTTACTTACGATGGTACCTGTTTTGACCTTAAAATAGGGGGCAGAGAGAATTAGAGTGGCAGCTAACGGTGACATGTCCATGAGTTTCCGAATTAGGTTGTTGCCATTTCAATATCTATGGTTTATCATCAAATGAAGTATACAATATCGGAACAAAAGATATGTTTATTGGAGCAAAGGGATGATTACATGAGATCTTGATCCCATTCACATTGTAGTTTTCTAGTTAAGCATATGTTTAATGTCTTAAACTATGCCATGATTTTTTCTACTGTATTAGCGAGGACAACTTTCTCTAGTTATTTGTGGAAAAATTTAGTGGGGATTCTCTGGTTATTCATGAAGAAATTTTGGAGAGGAGACATTCAAATCCCAAATCTGGCTCCTCATTTTTTTTCATTTGCATTGTAATCCTAACATGATGCCTTAAGACTGCCATTTACTACCTCCAGGCCTGTTGGGCCGCAAGGGTGGGTGGGGAGGGAGATTGTGCAAACTCCCTCCCCACCCACCCCTGCGGCCCAATAGGCTCGGGGGTGGCAGGGGCTGATTCCAGAGGTAAAAAATACAAATATTCATGCAGTTGTGAACCCTACTATTTACATAAAATATCCCAATTCATCTATAAAAAATGGCCGTAGAACATTATATCAAAATTAAATATTTTTATATATCATTCAGACATTCAGAAAACATGCATAGGAGGACTTACCTGGTCCGGACGAGGAGGTTGAGGAAGCTGATAGAATTCCCGACACCAACCAACCAAACTCGTGCAAAAATCCTAGCGCCAACCAACCAACCTCGCCCAAAAATCTTTCTGCCAACTAACCAACCTCGCGCAAAATTCCTCTAGCACCAGGAAACCCACCGACAAAAAATTAATAAATTGGCAAAAACAATAAAAAACGTTGCAAAAACAGTTGATGTACATACTTGATCATTTCCTCCAACGAACTAACGAGCCAACCGAAATAGCAGCGTTCACGACAATCACAATAACACACTAACAACACAAAAAAAATTACAACAGCGTCAGGGCCCCCATATATATATAAACATTTTTTTCGACCGAACAAATAGTTTGGCCGAATAAACAGTTCGACTGAATTATGTGTTCTAGCGAAAAAAAAATAAAAATAAATAAATAAATAAAATAATAAAAATAAAAAAAAAAATAAAATAAAATAAAATAAAATAAATAAATAATTCAGTTGAACTATATTTTTTGCCGATTTTTTCAACTCCAACAAAAAATTCATTTAATGGTTGATGTTAATCTAAAATGGACAATTGTTCAGCTGAAGAAAATTTTGTTCGGCCGAAAAATTGAGATTGTGAATTTTTCAGGGGCATTTCTCACAAAAATGTAACCCAACTTCACATTTTCATACAATCTCTATAGAATTTTGCAAATTTTAAAGTAAAATAACTTTTCGTATAAAATTTCTATGAATTATTTCTAGAAAAAAATAGAAATTGGCGAATCTTTTCTCCAAAAAACATGGAAAATGATCCCATTTAAGAAGTTTAACTGCCAATATTTTCCATTCTAGATCATTATTTTTCTCTGAATTAGAATGTGAGCCAAAGTAATGCTATATGACTTCTAGCTCAACCATTAATCCCTACTTTGAGAGACATTTTATAGTGTTGTGCCAAGGAATTTTGTGGAACTTACACTACCTTCCACATGCTTTCATTGAATTTCTATTACTCTTCTTTACATGTGACTTGGATTAGTTGTCCTCTCTATTTTTTGTTTCGTGAATTAGGGACACCCTTACAATGATTTCAATGTGATAGATTTGTAGAACCAAAATCCTGCTTATTATTCTATGTATATTGTTGCTCAATCTTGATAGCATCTTGATAAGTGTCTCATAGTGAAGAAATGTCCAAAAACTCCATCTCTATTTAGATGTACTTATGTAGATCCCTATAGTACTTCAGTGTCAAGTTCCCTTGAAGCCTCTAATTCCTAAAGTTGAGTACAAGGTATGGAAGCTATTGGTGTACTCTTGCACCATCTAGTCTCTCTCTTAGTGCAAAGTCGTTCATCTCATGTACAAGACACAAGGTTGAACTCCTCCTTGAGGATACTAACCATTTTTTTCCAATTTTTTTCTATAAATGTTGCAAACTCATCTCTAACATGTCACTCCTAGTAACCATCCCACCTATTTGACATGGGGAAGGGACTTCAATATTGTGAATGTGATCTTTTCACCAATTAAAAAAAAAGTTGAACAAAGTACCCTCTAACAAATTTAATCATTTCTTTGAAACATAAGCATCTATACAACCTTTAAATAAAGGAATGTTAGAGCTAACTTGTACCTTGAAGGGTGTCACACTTCCAAAATGACTTGTTGTTGAATGTGTTTATACGAATTGTTAGAAAATTTCAAAAGATCTAGGTGAAAGTATCCATCATCTTGTTCCTCTATTCTATGATGGCTTATTTGAGCAACAACTTATAAGATTTCATGCTTCATCATCTCTATTTTCTTTTTGCTATGGGAGGCTAGTTGGGCTAACATATAATCTTTCTCCATGCTCAATTATTTTGAAACCAAGCTCACTATACCATAACCTCGTTCAAGGCACACATGGAGAAATAACAAAGAGCATACTGTTTTCTTACAACTAATATGGCTTACATAGAGAATGAAATGAAAGAAAATGTATAAATGGAAACACATATGGATATTGAAGAGAACACAATAATGCAATAAAACCTAAATTTATTAATACATGAAATATAAAAGACCATAAAATTAAATGCAATACAAATTAGCTAGAACAATAGCGGCTTACCTATGAAGAGAGTATGTAGATTACACTCATTTGCAACAGGACATTACAAGAGGTCAAGATTTCAATTTTAACATAAATTATGAAGCCCCAAGTGGCAAAATCCCTAAAGATCCAAAATCCTAACCTAGGAGATGATGTGGCAAAAGGAATGTGAGCTTCATGGAAGCATGTGATATATCAATTTCCCTAGGGGGCAACTTTTGCATATAAACTTCATTAAGGCCATTGCTTGGACCATTACAAAGTTTAATCCATGC
The DNA here is from genome assembly GCA_000404065.3 of Pinus taeda. Classification (NCBI taxonomy): domain Eukaryota; kingdom Viridiplantae; phylum Streptophyta; class Pinopsida; order Pinales; family Pinaceae; genus Pinus; species Pinus taeda. The sequence goes on along the minus strand of APFE030281424.1, from coordinate 172,926 downwards.
TCTTTGATTTTAGTATGCTATCAATCAAGATTTGCGAGTTATGTCAATTCCTAAAAACACAAGGGAAATGCCTAAAAAATGCACCAAAATTTTATGTTTGAAAAACTATAGTAAAACTACCAAGATGTGGAACCATTTTAAATTAGAGGAATAGGAGGGTGCCACTGGTATCATACTTAGATTATAAGTATAATCAAAACAAGTAGAGTAGAGCTAAGAGGAGGGAAGCAAGCTAGGAGAAGAAAAGCAGAATAAATAGGAGCACAACCAAACCACAAGGATGATCTCTTCCCTATCATTCAAACACAAAGCAATCGTCGAGCCATGTAAGAATAGGTTAAGTGAAAGTTTCACAAATTAGGAGGGTAGGCTCCTCATTGTCATTCAAATACAGAGCAAAAGAAAATCGATTTAAGGATGGAGCAATTCTACCAGGCAATAAGAAAATAATGCATTGGGGGAAACAAGCATGCAATTAAGAATAATTATTACCTACGCCATCACTACTATAAGTAGTACAAGCTCTCTGTGATCTCTACCCATGTGCTTGTGGAATTCTCCCATGTAGATAGATCCTTACCTATTTAAAATGTCATTGCAAATGAACTTTCCATCTCAATCAATATTCCGTCATAAAAACTACACATCAATGGCCACAAATTTATTTCCCAAATGATCTTCATCTCCAATACTATCACTAAATTTCATTGTGTCACATGTCATGCTATGCAAAATATCACATCCATGCTTGGTACTTGTCAACTATTGATAGATTTGTATCTTCACATGTTCCTAAAGAAAGTGTGCCAAAGGAGGTCGGCCTAGACAAGAATAACAATTGCTAATGTGGCGCCATCAAAGAGATTAGAATTGAACCATATTAAAAGTATAAAAATAGCCGACTGATAATAAAGATATAAAGTATTTAACTCTATAATTTTTTTAAACTCATACATGAGCCAACCTAACTCTTGACACCAAAACAATATAAACTTTAAAAATATTAAATTATTTTTTCAATTTCATTAAGTTGAGGTAACTTTTTATAAATCTTTGAAAAAAATATTAACTAAAATAATATTGAATAAAACACATTAACCTAATATAAATGAATTGGTCTTAAATAACCTTTATTGGAGTAAAACTATGCATAAAAAATAATTAACTTTAATAAAATTATATAAGATACATTAATAAATAAAATACATTAAACTAAGCTAAAATAAATGATGGGGTTTTAAATAAATTCTTATTAGGGTGAAACTATGTATAGATTTTTTTATAGAATGGAAAATAAACTTCCCAATTAAATAATATTGAATAAAACACATTAACTCAAAATAAATTAATTAGTCTTATAAAAACCTTTATTGGAGTAAAATTATGCATAAAAAATCATTAATTAAATAAAATTATATAAAATACATTATTAAATAAAATACATTAAATTAAAATAAGCTAATATAAATACATTAAATTAAAATAAGCTAATATAAATGAATTGGTCTTAAATAAAGACTTATTGGGTGAAACTATTCACAGATATCTCTTATGAAATGGAGAGTAAACTTCCAAGAATATCAAAACTTTGATAACGGTTCTCAAAAACAAGTAACATGGGCGTTGAAGATATTAACTAAGATACTCCCATTTATGGGCGTTGAAGATATTAACTAAGATACTCCAATTTCTTATTAAAATTTAGATTTTAGGTGTGATTGAGATTCTCAAAATTTATTTAACATTTTTTTAAGTGAAGGAAGAAGTTTCTCGGAATTTATTTAATGTTCTTAGGAGTAAGTAAGAATTTAAGATATTTAATGATTTTTAAGAGACCAAGAAAGTATAAGATAAAGGTTTAATAATAGATTGGTTAAAATAGTTTAAGTTGACATGATTCAAGTACCTTTCACTTTTATTCCACACAGAAATCAATACAGCTCAAGGACGAGTAAAAGCTAAAATAGCCGATGCAACGATGGCCAAGTGATCCTAGAGAATTGCTGAATGATATTATACAGATGTGGTTCCTCTCTGTTAGGGGAACCTAAACTTGGTGCCGATTGGCCCTAGTAATTACTAAGGACAACGTGAGTTACTACCAGGCCCACCATAATAAAAATGATTATTCCAATCAATATTGTAACGATTCTGTATATTGTAACAGTTAGTATGCTCAGCTAAAGTAAGCATGGAATTAACACCTCTCAAGCTATTATCGCTGTCCACAATTTCCAAATTCCGAAAATAGCTTGCTTTGCCAAATCCTTCTTCTGCAAAATGACCACTCCCCATTTGAGTTGAAGTGTGTTCTCCCCCTTCCTCTGTGTTCACAATCTCTCCTCCCCATTCAATCATGCTTGCATGATCTGCAAGATGAGTGAAGAGTTCAGAAGGCCAGTACCCCACCAATGTGTTGTCTGCAAACTCCATCCACCAGTTGCCCTCTTTAGGATCCTGCCACAAACTCCATGTTACTAAGAAGAAGCAAAAAGATCAGCAAAAAGTATAACACAAGTTATAGGATACTAGATCTCTGAACCAGATATGTTACAATCTTTAATCTAATTTGATCATTGATATCATTTTACAAGAGATCAATCTATATCGTTTTCAAAATTTAATTGGATCTTGGATAGTTTGAGGGTGCACAGAATACAGCTCACCTTCCAGATAAGAATGGTGATATCATATTGTGTGCCAGAGAACTCAGAAACCGGGAATATGGCAGCTCCTATTGCAATCCTGTTATTGGTTTGCACAAAACCAGAGCATAGAAGATTGTAGCATCCAGTATCCTGATATGAATCACTCTGGAAGATAAAGTTATGTGTCATAAAAACAGTCCTTCAACTTTGGATCAATTAAAATAGCAGAGAAGAAAAAAACAAATGAATATATGCCCACAATCTTACGACCATGAAAAACTAATACCCACCGTCCAATAGGTAAAAAGCCGAGGCCTTGTGTCTCCATAAAGCTCAGGGCTGACCTGACTAGGAAAATAATGGTATGAGACCTCTCGTAAATACCATAAATCAAGAGAAGGAAAAGAGGATTTTCCATAACAGAGAACAGAATGAAAACCTACTTGCCAGCCTGCTTCAATGCTGTTGAGATCCGAACCATCGAATGATCCTGAAAGAACCCAAAGCTGGGACAGACTGAACTCGTTGAGCGCTTCGATTCGTGGTGCCCATACATTGATAGTTGCCTTTGCACCGTAGTAATCTTCTCCCTGGACATAGCCTATTGCATGCTGCCATTGAATGGAACATGGTTATATTAGCAAAAAAAATTAGTTGAAATTTGATCTTTTTTTGTTTACAATGGATTTTTGATTGTGTATATAGATTCTGCACATTGAAGAATTCCTTGGACAAATCTAAGTATAGAGACTTCACTACACAGATTATAGTACAAATCCCTACCAAAATTTGGCAAATTAAACTACAGGAAAATAGTCCAAAACTATAACAGACAGACTAAGGCGTTGCTATGAAGCACATGGAGAGGGATAAAAACCAGTAAAAATGTGAGACTAGTCACAGTGATTACTGTTTTCTGGAAGAATTTATATATCAACAAAAGTGTACACATGCATTCAATCATGGATGGAATTAGAACTGCAAATACCTCATGTCCATTTCCATTGACATCTGGTTTCTGGTCAAACCTAGCAGTTGGGTGTGATTTTTTTCCATACTGCTTAGGGGAGTCAGCTCTCATCAGATCTTCTGCAAAAGTTCTCCTCACTGGAATTGTTCCTTCTGGACAAAATCCGTTGAGGTGCCATGTCTGAGAAGCATGAACACTAAAACTTGTTCTATTTACTGGTGCAGGCCGAAACTTTGAAGGCCTCTCTGGCAGATCCTGCAGTAAAGGGCAATGAACATGATGTTATACATCTGAAACTTGTTTCAGATAACAAAAGGGGTAATTTCATCTGCCAGATTGTACTAATTTTATGATCTCACCTGGATCTTATGGTTTCTCAGTAACGGGTGATCAAATGCAGGCTGTTTGTGGCTATGAATACAGTCTATAATATCTCCATCAGGACTCTGCATGGGACCAGGTGAAAGGTTTAAGTTTTCTCGCTAGTAAATCCTCGTATTGATTAAAAGCACACAAAAAAAATCCAGTAGACTTGAGCTTTGAAATATGGATTGAATCAAAAGCACATTTTATTATATTATAGATTCTTCACCTGTATGCTTTTGATAGCAGGCTTGTTTATTCTCCTTAAATGCTCATGAATCCGGCATAGTTTCCTGCCTGTCTTTAATCCCAAATGGGTAGAATTACATCTTGTCAGATTAGAAGAATTCACAAGCTTAGAAGAGTTTGCATTCCCTTCAACCACAGCCAAAGTTACAAATAACAAAATCAGAACTAAACTCCACCACGCCGACTTCCTGGAAGTAACTCCCTCAGCATATATCTTTATCTCCAACTCCATAATAGCTCAGTATTGAATTTCCAACACCAGCTCTCTTTCTTTCCCTTGGATCTTATCCTTCTCCTCCATAGCTCCAAAGCACAGTACACCAGGTCTGCAACTGCTACCAATTAAGGCACCGTATTGAATTTAAAAGCAATTACTCTAAACCTCAAAATTCAAGGAGAGTAAAGAATGGGAACGAAATGCTTCAGTTTTTTCCATATAGCACTTTATTGCTGAATGTACTACACTTCTTCAAGTCCTCACCTACTAATCATTAGTCTCTTCGCAAACACTTCGACAGCCTGCACAAAAATCTGCACCCGTTGACCGCCCTCAAGTTTCTCCTAGGGCCAGTCTGTGTTCACATCTCGAAGCCTTCCACGTGGGACTCAAGCTCCATGTTCATTGAGCCCTAGAAACCATCAACGACGTTGGATGGTGCCCATAATTTGCACCATACGCTTCATCCTCCAACTGGTTGCAACTATTAATACTGAAATTACTGCAGTGTTCTTCCCCATCCCTGCCCATTCTTTCTATCTTCATGTCTATTCATCAGAGCTGTTAATGAGGCTAACGGCCCACTGAAAGTTGACATCGAAAAATCCACCACCTCCTCTCTGTACTTAATTTGATGCAGACCAGGCCCCTGCCACGAATTCAATTCTGCAATCAATACCATATTTCAACGCTTGCAAGATTGAGCACCCCCAGTACACCAAGTTTGGCAAAGTGATTTTTCGAAAGTGAGATCCATGCATTTATATTTGCAGAAACCCTACAACTGGCTGCCAGTTACATTGATTAAGATGGCTTGATTAGTAAAGAAAAGCAAAGCTACTGTAACTCCATACGGGCTTCAAAATTTTCTATATTTTATCACTTCTCACTTCTCTTGGGATTAATAGCATGGCCTCTCCTTACAACCTACCACTTGAGCAAGCAGTTAAGTGGGTTCTGAATCTCTAAATACCCTTTGCTCAGTTCCCCTGCTCCAGCCGGACGCCTTAATGAAGGCAGCAATCTAATGAACTGTCATATCCTGCATGTTTCACCTACTTATCTTTGCAAATAATTCTTCTTCCTTGTCTCATTGTCTTTCTCCATATCTGTCACATGCTTTTCCACAACAGCTGTAGCTGTAGCAGCAAGCAAACGTAGGCAGGTTCCATAAAATCTGCTTGGATTTCTCCTCCTCATTATTAAACTATCTTCACCTCGTGAAAGAGAAAAGTCTCATTGGAAAAAATTAAAATGACTACGTGAACTCCACTTGTCTCGGGTGTAGAAAGTTCAGTGACATCACCATTGCAAAATCCTATCCCCCAAATTATAATTTGGGAGTTTCGCGTCTCCCCGTCATTTTGAGTAGATCCGGGTCTTGTTATTTAATTTTCCACAGTTTGGGAGATTCGTATCTCCCTGTCAATTTGAAAAAATCCTAGCTTTATTATTTAATATTCCTGAAGCTGCAGCCATTACATTGCTGAAGTTGCAGCCATGGTTAATGATGTTTATGATTATAGCACGAATATTATAGTCAGTAACAGAATTTTTGGAAATTTGTGTATTTTGTTAAGTTTTCCGTGAACATTTTACACATTTTTAGTAGTAAGAAGATAGGTGAAGTGTTCACTCTAAAGGTAACAGAATTTTTGGAAACTTGTGTATTTTGTTAGACGAGTCAGAGGTTTCCCGTCAACATATCACACATCTTCAGCGGCAAAAAGATGGGTGAAGTGTTCACCCTAAATGTCAGGCTCTTCCAACAAAATACACAAATTTCTAGAATATTCCAACAAAATACACAAATTTCTAGAAATTCTCAACAATATGATGTTTACAATTTCATACATTAATTTATTTCGTAGTGGGAAAATTGATCATAACTTAGTTGTCAAATTAATAGTGAAGACAATTATTTGAAGTTGTTATTGGCATATCACTATTATTGAGCCGAGAGGCTCATTCTACAACGATGTGTAATGTTGTCCATCTATCATCAAACTTGAATTGAAACTTTGCTCATGTCCGTCCAAACAAAAATGATGAAAAGTCTAAAAGAAAATAATAACTATACAAAACATCCAAATAGTATCGGCTGATAAAATAATTTTACATTTAAAAAAATTAAATCTTAAAATATTAAATCTATATTTAAGACAAATCTATACTGATTTAAAAAACTATTTCAAATATAATAACTTAATAACTTACTAATCACTCTTAAAAAAACAAACTTCCTTTCTATGAGCTGAAATTTTTTCATAAACAAATTTTCATTCCAGTGCCTTTCATTTATGAGCTGAATTTTTTTCATTTGGTAATAGATCTGAATAAAGGAATTTTCATGGAAGCAAAATAGTCCAGCAAGGAAACTTTAATTAAAAAGTGGTTTAGGAAGAAAGATTAGGATAGAACACTTCAGAATTCTTCATGGGAATAAGGATTTATAATATACAATTCATTAAGAAAATGCTTGGATTTTATGGAAATCTCTGGTTCACATGATAGCTCAAATCAAGGTTGACTCCATTGTGAAGTATTTTATGGGAAGCTTCCTTACCATTTGTTTAAATGTATTTTTTTGGGTGCCAATCAGTACTTGTTCTTGGGAATAGGAGTGAATTTGTGGAAGTGTGTTGATACGCTCCGATATGTTAAATATTATCAAAAGTCAAACATTGTTTAGAACTTAATTTGAACGATAGCCTTATCTTAATTACATAAACTCACGTATGGTTCAGCATATTTTTAAACAAACCTCAAAGAAACAAAGTGAAAATGAATGTCAAAATATTCATAAGTGCGTATGACTATTCATGGGAAGATACACTGTACTTCTTCATTGATATCATTTAAAATAAATAATTATCATTTATAAGAATTAAACTTGTAATTAAAGATTATTATGTTTAAGAGTGAATTTGTAATTAATGAAAAGCAATATAAAAAATTCTTGAATTAATGAAAAACAACATAATTTTTTATTTATTTTTAAATGGTTAATTTAAAAAAATAATGGTTTCAAAACATTTTTATTGCTGGATGTTACTTATTTAATTTGCATTTTAGATAGAGAAAATCTAAATTCAAAGATAATTACATATTTAAATTGTTTAATTAATATAATTTTTTGGATAATGAGAAAACTTAAGAATTAAACCATGATACATTATAAAGAAATATATAACTATAAATATTTATTATGAAATTTTAATTAGAAAAAACCCAATTAATTTTTGTATCTTATTGTTTTTATATTTTCAATTAGATATTATAGTCAAACACAATGAATGTTGACCTTAGTCTACACCTAAGACTGATGCATTCATCATACTTCCTTAGTGTTACATCATGCTCTATTTAAAAGCATAGGGAAAAAAACCATAATTCTAAACATCTCCAATTATTATGAGTAGCCAAAGATTATTGGCTAAGGTCATGGGAATTTTAAGAGACATAACTATTTATCAATTGTAGTCAATTCCATTTGGACATGGTCAACAACTAGTCTAAGTCAACTATGTGTGTATGTCTCGATCCCTTTGACTCCTCTAGTCAACTAGAAGTTTTCGTGGATCACTCAACAATTCATCGACTTTAATAGCTGCAATTATTCTTCTAACTTGACTATTGTCCTTTCAGCTTGATCATCAACTTGTTGTCCCTAGTTTATTATCCAACTAAATCATTGAGTGACTAAATATTATTGACAAAGTGTATGACACCTCAATATTCATCACAATAAAAATAATAGTTTTTATTCTCTCTCCCAAAATTATTTTGTAATTAATAATTTTCTTATATAATAATAAAGATAAGGTTATCAAAAGAGTCATATTTCACTTTCACCTTTTCATTAAAAAAAAAGGAAATAGAAAAAGAGTGAGGTGGAGGTGGAGATGGGAGATAAGTAATATATTATATATATAATATATATATATATATATATATATATAGATATATATAAAAGAAGGAAATGGAAAAGGGGAAGTAGAGGTGGAGATTAGTACAAATATATATCTATAAATAAATAACGGTATATATAATAAACATATATAGTTAAAGGGTAGAAAATTATAATTTGCCATTTGTATTGAATAATCATATTATATAAGATATTAAATACATACAAATAATCTTATTATATAAGATATTAAATAAAATGAATTTAAAATGACTAGGAAAAAATAGTTATTTAAAAAAAAAATCAACTTTTAATAAATATTAAAAGAATAATTCTAATTTTAAATTTTGTGATAGAAAACTTTGTATTCATAGTGTCATAATGAAGAGGGTGATGGTGAAAATTTGGCTATGTCCCTTTAAAAGTGGCTTTGCACACTTTCACTATTTAACCCTACCACCACCATGAAGGAGAAGGTGCGGAATGGGTAGAGAATGAAGGTGTACAAACTCACACCTTCCTCCAACACTCATCATTCTCATCATTATGGCAATGAAGGATGTAAATGTGGATTTGCACATTTTACATATATTTAAACAAACCTCAAGAAAACAGAGTGAAAGTGAATGTTAAAAAATTGGTGATGGTGAAAATTGGGCTATGCTCTTTTAAAAGCGGCTTTGCACACTTTCACTATTCAACCCTACCCACCACCCTGAGGGGGAAGGTGAGGAATGGGTAGAGAATGAAGATGTACAAACTCACACCTTTCTCCAACACTCTCATCATCATTATGGCAATGAAGGATGTAAATATGGATTTGCACATTTTACATATATTTAAACAAACCTAAAAAAAACAGAATGAAAGTGAATGTTAAAAAATTCATGTGTCTATTACTGTTTAATGGAAGAAGAAAAAATTATTTGCATCGATACCATTTTTTTTTACACAATGGGAAAATTGTCATAACTCAATTTTCAAACTAGTAGTGAGGAAAGTCATCACCTACTGTTATTCCCAAATGTAGGTTGACTCATCACCATTATTCAAGGAAAACCATGCCACTTGGAAATACCCATTGGTGGTCTGTAAGGGGGCAAATATTCACTCTTTTCAGATGCATCTGGGTCTTAGGTCGTTAAGTTGTTTCCTTGCTCCAAAGAAAATGAGCTCTTAGCTAAACAAAAGCAATTTTAAGACATACTCCAAAACCAATATTAATAATATCTAAAATAAATAATTTTTATTTATAAAAAATAAATTGTAATTACAAATTAATCATTTTTAAAAAGCCAAATATGTATGAAATGAAAAATAATATAAATTTCTTCCTTTAGACCTAGAGTTTTTCCATAAAAATAATTTGACTTTGCAATCAAATCATTTTTTAATAAAAATTGTTTCACTATAGCATTCACATAAAAATTGAAACAACTCATTTTGTGGTTTCACTCTCTCATTTTCATAAGAATGAAAATAATAACTTTTTCACTTATGGAGAGTCATTTTCTAATTAATTAGTTGTCTTCATGACAATACAGATACAATTCTTTCCAATTAAGAGAGTTATATTTCCCTTTCACATTTTAATGAAAATAAGGAAGGAAAAGGTGAGGGTGGAGGTGAAGGTTTGCACTCAATATATATGAAAATTTAGTTTATGTGTGAAAATTAGAATTTAGAGTTTTATAGTAAAATAAAATATTAAATAAAAATAAAAATAAATCAAATTTAAAATTAATGAGAGAAAAAATTTGATTTATAAATATATAATTTTTTTTTTAATTTTAAATATCATTTTGTAATAAAGGATTTTGTCTTCACAATTTCATCGTGAGGATGGTGAGGGTGAAAGTGGGGCTAAATGTGAAGTGTTTTTTTAAGGGTGGGTTTTCACACTTTCACCAGTCAACCCTACCACCATGAGGATGAGTGTGAGGGTTGGGTAGATGATGAATCTGTACAAATCCACACTTTCATTCAATGCCCCTCACCTTCATGGAAATGAAGGGTGTAGGTGTGGATTTCTACACCTTCAAACCCACTACTCTAAGGGCAGACATTGGTGAATAAAGGTGTGGTTTTTCCATTAGGGTAGGAAGTGATTCTCCACACATTTAAACTCCACCACAATGGGAGGAAATAAGGGTAGGTGCATGTTTGCACACCTTCATCCCTAACTGCCATGAGAAGTGGCATTAAGGATGAAGGTGTGGTTTTACACAACCTACCTCTATGATTCTTGACACCTCCACCTAACGTTATTATGAGGGTGAGGAGTGGTTAGCAAGGTGTGGTTAGGCACAACTTCACACCTCACTTCCGTTAGGGTTGGAGATAGGGGGATTGGGAATTGATTTTCACACATCCCCTCTTGCCCCCCAGTACGTTGCCATGAGGGGTGGCGATAATGGGTGAAGAATTGTTTTGCATACCTTCAACCCTAACACCACCCTCATGGGGATGGGAGAAAATTTACACTCAATTAAGACCCTAAGTTTGTAACACCCTCCTCCCACATCTACCCAAGTACCCAAGTAAACATGTGATGAGAATTTATTGTGATATGATTCGATTCCTTGTGTTAGTTAAGGAAGTGGAACCGACGAAAACACACCATTCAAACCTTCCACATTAGCAACAGAACTCTCAGGAACCATCCCAACCACTGAGGTAACCAACCCCTGATACCAACTGAGTTTTTATACTATTAAGCCCCAAAAGCTCCCTTGACATGGGCAAGCATGCGTCTAGGAGGCTCCAGATGCTCCCACAACATGGATATGCATGCGTCCAGGGACTTTTTTGCCCAGTGTTGTGCATGCATCTCCTAGATTTGAGCCAAATTTTCAGGTCTAGAGCCCAGGTCACTGACCAGAAGTCAATGACATTTTCATAATTGCAAGATAACAACAAAATAATGATACACACACAATCACTTGAACAAGGACTTCACTAGACCCCAACTAGCCATGACAAACATTTCGTTAAACATGTCACAAGTATGTAATCTATAGGTTTAAACACCATATTTGGGCATAGGGGTTTCATACTCATTTGAGAATTGCTAAGAAACATTGATGCATCAACACATTAGCAACAGTTTCATCCATTAGATCATTGACACATTGTCCATTCATTTACAAGTAGAAAACATAATGAGATCCATACATAACCACTGTTATCATACATCTGCATAAATAACATAATAAAAACACAAATACCAAGGAAACAACAACCATATAATCCACATATAAACCAGAATAATACTCATGAAATAAAAAGGAGAAATAACCTCATATTAATGATGCAAAGGCCAACCAGTTGTGGGAATTCCCGACCGTAGACACGGTTCAGCTAAATCTCTTTCAACTAGTCACCCCCATGTCATATTCCAAGCATGAATGTGGGATCTCATAAAACATATCAATCAAAACCATCCAGGGCTTTTAGAGGCCAAGCCACCTTAACCCATCAAACAGTGATTCCACCTCATAGCCAGACATCACAAAACCATCACCAGAATAGTCTCTACCCAAACCTTCCAGGGCTCTAGAGCATTTGTTCCAACCAAGGCTTCCAAGAATAGTAACTCAACCCACAACTATCACTGGGCTCCATAGTGTTTGTTCAACCAAGGCTCTAGGACTAGTAACTCAACCCACCAAGGTCTCTAAAGTGTTTGTCCAACCAAGGCTCTAGGACTAGTAACTCAACCCAAGTTGTACAAGTATTAAGAACTTTTATTCAACCAAGGCTCCAGGAACTAGTAACTTAACCCAACCTAAAGGAAACATGAGAACTAACTAGAAAACAAAGAAATAAACCCACAATACCATGGCTATTCAAGAAATGGAAAGGCTAGGAAAATCCACTTTCAATCTAGGAAATCCTTCATGCCAATGACAAATCATGACCAATAAACCACATGCATATGCCATTCATGCCAAAACTAGTGAGGGAAACATACATGCAACTCGATACCTGCAAGAAAAACCCGTTGTAGTTGTTGATCTTGATGTCCTCTTGCACTTTCATGCTCTTCCTTTGCCTTATTGCTCCAAAGTTCCGCGTATTCCACACTCCTCCAAGAGTGCTCCAAGAAAACTCTAAGTGTCCAAGAGTGTGTGAGAGAGAGAATACATAGAGCTCCAAAATTAAAATGAAAAAAAGTATCTGTATTGATCCTGAGAAGCCTTTTTATTAATGACGTCTCTATTTTCTTCATTTTCCATTATTTTCCTTCATTTTCCTCCTCACATGCAACCTGCGACCTTTCACCTTCCTTTTCTCCTAATTTCCATTTTTTTCATAAATAAATAAAGATGCCAAAATGCCATTTTTCCTTTCCAAAGCCTTTGCCATTCCCTTTGTCAATTCCTTAGCCATTAATGAATCACCAGTGATCCCCATCACTATGTTTTTTCCCAACATTCATCTTGGAATAAGTGTCCCATCAACTGTGATTATTATTTTGCCTTTATTAACTTTTATTACCTGGAATTTTCACCAAGGTTGTTACAAAACCCTCCCCCTTGGAGGAAAACCATCCTTGGTGTTCAAAAACACCTACAGCCAAAAAGGTTGTTGTAAGCAAAACATACTTCCCATGGAGCTTTATAACTCAACTCGTTGCAGTATTTACAATGATCATCTTGCTGAGAAGCAAACCAACATGAAAACATAACAAGTATAACATCATAATGACATGACACCAATACTGCTTATTGGAGCTTTATCAAATAGCTCACGATGGTATTTACATCCATATACATATGTACATATACCAAACATCACAAAAACATGTACCAAAAACATATACCAAAACATCTTCTCAACCAACGAATAAGGAAGGATACATAGCCCACATCTGATCCGCCATCTCCCATGCAACTTCATTAGGCCCAAAGTGCTTCCATTGCACTTTAACGTGCTTGATTTCTCGGTTTTGTAGCATGAGCATATTTCTATATAAAATGCACCATCGTTCCAATTGGAACTCTCCTTCTAGCTCCACCTGCAATACATACCATTCAATCACATGATCAACATCTATAACATAATTCTTAAGACATGACACATGGAAAACATCATGGACTTTCACTATCGAAGGCAGTGAAATTCAATAGGCTACTGGCCCAACCTCTCAATAATCCTAAAAGGTCAACAAAACTGGGGTTCCAGCTTGGCACATGATCCAATCCGCAAGGAGCTCTTCTTCGGTTTGATGCCCAAGTTCATTTGTTCCCCAACCTAGAACTTCTTAAACAACCTATTTAGATCTACATAACTCTTCTTCCTATCCTGTGCTGCTCTCAAATTCTTCTTGATTACCTACATTTCCCACTCCATGTTTGCCAACATGTCTGATCCAATCAACACTTTGTTAATTGTATCGCTCTAACTATTGGGAGTATTACAAATCTGCCCATACAATGCCTTAAACAGACTCATTCTTAGTGGCTCCTAGTACCCATTGTTGTAAGCGAAATCTACCAGTGGAAGATACTCTTCCCACTTTCGTTTTTGATTCATCATGTACATCCTTAGTATGCCCTCCAATATCTTGTTGACCCTCTCTGTCTGTCCATCTGTCTACATGTGATAAGTTGTACTGAAGGCCAACTTTGTGCCCAAGCCTGCAAATAACTCCCAAAACTTGGAAGTGAACTTCGCATCACTGTTTGACATAATATTCTTCGAAACTCCATGCAATCTGACCAAATCCCTAATGAATACATGTGCTATATCATTCACTGAGATGTAGACTTCACTAGAATGAAGTTTGCGACCTTTTTCAATCTGTCCACCACTACCATGATGGAATCATGTTGTATCATTGTCCTCAGAAAACCTTTGATAATGTCCATGCAAGTGACCTCCCATTTCCACACTGGAATCAAAATTGACTGTAGCAATCCACCTAGATGCTTATACTCTCCCTTCACCTGCTGAAAATCCAATAACCTAGCCAAAAACTTTGCTACGTCTCTCTTCAAATTTGGCCAATAGTAAAACTTCTTGACTGCTGTCAATGTATTTTGATAGCTTGGATGACCTAAATATGGTTTCACATGAAACTCCCTCAAGATCACCTTCTTGATCTCACTGCTATCTGGCACATATATCCTGTCCCTAAATCTAACCAATCCATATGCCGTGAGACGCTATTCCACATCTTGTGCACCTGCATTTGCACCTATAACTGTACCACTACATGTACCTATACCTGTACCTACACATGTACTTATACCTGTACCACTACCTGTACCTGTAGTTGTACTCTGCTCCAACTTGTGCAAGATCTCCATATATCTGTCATCCTACTGACCTACCTGCAAGATCCTATCCTATAATTTTGTCCCATATAAGCTCATAGTTGTTATGTGATTTACCTGTATCCACTTTCTAAGAGCATATGCCACCCTATTCTCTTTACCTTTGATATACTTGATCTCAAAGTTAAACTCACTAATCGTAGCCAACCACTGAGCATGCCTTCCATTCAAATTCAGTTGGTCAAATAGATACCGCAAACCACTGTGATCACTCATCAATACAAGCCTCTTGCCCAGAAGATAATGCCTCCACATATTTACTGCATGTATGATCGTTGCCAACTCAAGATCATGTGTTGGGTATTTCTGCTTGTGCTCATTTAGTTTTCATAACTCATAACATACCACCTGTCCATCCTGCATAAGGAGTCCACCAAGTCCTCTCTTGCAAGAATATGTACATACTACAAACTCTTTTTCTGGATCTGCAATCTTTAACACTGGTGCATGTGTCAACAACTGCTTAAGTTGCTCAAAATTGGCCGCACACTCCTCTGTCCATTCAAACTTCTTACCTTTCCTCTCCAATGATGTGATTGGATAAGCAATCTATGAGAAGTTCTTGATGAACCTCTTGTAATAACTTTCTAACCCCATGAAATATTACACCTCATCCACATTCTTGGGAGCTACCCACTCCATGATAACTCGTACCTTTTCTAGGTCCACTGTTATGCCATCCTTGGAAACCACATGTCCCGAGTAGTGTTCCTCAATCTAAAAGAAACTTCACTTGTTGAGCTTAGCATACAACTGGTGCTCTCCCAACAATCTCAACACTGCTGCTAAATGCTTGACATGCTCTTATTCATTTTTAGAATATACTAATATGTCATCAATGAACATAATAACAAAATTGTCCAAATACGGACGCAACACACTATTCATCAAGCACATAAAGGTAGCTAGAGAATTAGTTAAACCAAATGGAATTACAACAAAATCATAATTCCTATACCTGGTCCTAAAAGATGTCTTGTATATGTCCTCTTCTTTAAGGCATACTTGATTATATATGGATCTCATATCAATCTTTGAGAACACTATTTCTCCCTTCAACTGATCAAATAAGTCATCTATCTGCGGTAATAGATACATGTTCTTGATGGTCACTTTGTTTAACTACCTGTAGTCAATGCATAGCTTGAGGGTACCATCATTCTTCTTCACAAACGATACTGGTGCACCCCATGGTGATACACTTGGCCTAATGTATCCTTTGTCCAACATTTCCTTCAACTGCAGCTTCAACTCTACCAACTCAGGTGTACTCATCCTGTAAGGTGCCTTTGATGCTGGAGCTACCCCTGGCACCAACTCAAAGGAAAAGTATACTTCCCCATGAGGTGGAAATTATGAAATCTTTGCAAGAAATGCATCTTGAAACTATTGTAGAAATAGGTACCTTCTCAAAACATATGCATCCCCAACTTCCTTACCTTTGTCACTAGAAATGTGCACTACAAATAACACACACCCTTTCCTGTGACTATGCTTGGCCTGCATAACTGTCACCATTCTAATTGATGTTGCTTTCTTCCTACCTCGAAATACTCTTTGTTCTACATTGTCATCCAAGCATTCAATGACTTTGTCATAAAAATCCACCTTGGTTCTATGAAGGTAAAACTAATCCATTCCCAACAACATATTGTATGATCCCAACGATAATACATTCAATTGTGTCGAGGTAGGCATACCATTCAAATCAAATGCACAAGATATTACCCAATGTTGAACTCTCTTCTTGGTACCTGTAACCAACTACACTAACCAAGACTCTACATGCACTTGTTTATTCAAACCACACTTATCCACCAAGTCAGGAGTTTACTGTCCATCTCAATTATAGATGCATGATGCTCTACTTGTCTGTTATCCAACGCTGCATAGATCTAAGGAATACTCTGCCCAACATCTCGCATTGTTTTTGCCTCCTAAGAACTATAGATTTGTGGTCTACTACCCTGATGCTGTGGAAAATCTCTTGCGGTGATCTTTTCCACAAGTCCAACACTCTATAGGCTCCTTATTCTTCTCCTTAGATCAAATTCCCTGTACTTTGTCAGATGCATTTAACTTCTTAGACAACACTTCATTCTCTTTATTACATGTACCCTGAGGTGTTGTTCACTACTTATCCCACTTTCCTTTGTTCTTATCGTTGCCCTTCCTTTCTTTCTTCGTCTCAAATATGCGCTTCGATTTCACATAACAATGTTTTAGCTTTCAGATGGCCTCCTCCAATGATCTAGGCTCATTGAACTCAATCATGTCTTTGAATGAAATAGATAATCTATTGATGAATATTTGAATCCTGTCTTTGAATGCAATCGGTAATCCATTGATGAATCTCTAAATCTTGGCCTTCTCCTCCTTGAGGTAAGGTACATACCTTAGTAGCTCCAAGAATCTTCTAGTGTACTTCTCGTTTGTCATTGATCCCATCTTTAGCTCATAGAATTATTTTTCCTTGTCATCAAAGTATCTCTTCGATAGATACATCTTTTGAATAGCCTCTCGAACTCACTCCAAGTCAAATCCTCCTCATGAATACCTCTCACATTCTTCACATCTTCCAACCAAATATCTGCTTTACCTTTGAGGCTGAATGCAGCTATAATGGATGTAATGTTCTCTAATAATCATGCAACCTGAAGGAATTCCTCATACCAAGCAACCATGCTTCTACATCTTGTGATTTATTCATCTCTCCATCAAATGTATGTGGTTTTTCTTTCTTAAACGCATCCGAAAAATATCCCCTGTTACTCCTCCTATAAGGATGATAATGATGATGACCATAATGCCTATCAGAACCAGAACTAGAGTAGTACCTGTGTCCATTACCTCTCCTATCTAGAGTGTCCAACAATTTGCCATCTCTCACTGTGTCATCTTTATCCAACCTATGACCACTATGACACCTACTTCCATATGCCCCATTAGTTCTTTCCTCCTACTCATAGCTGATCCAAAGTGGTCCATGTCGCTACAATTCTGACAAACTTTAAAGTATCATTGCATTTACCTCTGCTTGTTTCTCTTGTGCCAGTATGATTTTGTCATTGCATGCCTTACAACTCCTTATTTATAGCTTTAATCTTCTTAGTGTGATGGTCAAATCAAAAGAGTGCCCACACCACGCTACTCATCTGATCCATAGGAAGAGTCTCAGGAACTATATTCTACCATCTTGCTAGTCATCTTTGATATTCTTCCTGCAAGGTATATCATGTCAGATAAAACAAATCACAATAATCCAAAGCACGTAAGAATAATTCGGGGAGGATACCTCGTTTGTAATATCAACAAATCAGTGTAATACATGTATAACATAATCACGACAACATATATAAATGTAACCCATAAGAATATAAGCATATACCCATTATTCTAGCTAGAGTCCAGTCGTCACTGCATGACCATATCAACTATACATACCATGACCTCATGCATGACAACAACCACCACATCAATATACACTTGACCACATGTGAATACTAACGTGCACTAAAAATGCATAATCAACCATACACTCCTGACAATGCACTCCACAATGTAACCATCAACTTCCCATGGTGAAACCACTGCAACCATAACCCATACCATACAAATGCAATAAGAACATGGTATCACAACACAAGAAACATATATGCAACCGATATGAATGCATGACCAACACATAACCCATCCAGTCCGAGGGGTGAACCATGCTCTGATACCACTATGTAGTATCAAATATGACCCAAAGAGAGTGCAACCCACTTTGATACCACTTTGTAACACCCTCCTCCCACATCAACCCAAGTAACTGGAAAACCGAGGTAAACATGTGAGGAGAAGTTACTATGATATGATTCGACTCCCTATGTGTTAGTTAAGGAAGTGGAACTGATGGAAACACACCATACAGACCTTCAAAATCAGCAATAGAACTCCTAGGAGCCATCCCAACCACTTAGGTAACTAGCTCTTGATACCAACTGATTTTTTAGACCATTAAACCCTCAGACACTCCCTTGGCATGGGCAAGCATGCATCTAGGAGGCTCCAGATGCTCCCAGAGCATCAGTATGCGTGCGTCTAGGGACTTTTCTGCATAGTCTTATGCTTGCGTCTCTAGGATTTGAGCTACTTTTTCAGGCCCAAAGCCCAAGTCCCTGCCCATAACTCAATGACACTTTCAGAATTTCAAGATAACAATAAAATAATGATACACACAATCGACACTTGAACAAGGAATTGACTATACCCCTACTAGCCATGACACACATTTCGTCAAACATGTCAAAAATATGTCATCGACAAGTTTAAACAACATATCTGAGCATAGGGGTCTCATACTCATCTCAGAATTGCTAAGAAGCATTGATGCCTCAACACGTTAGTTGCAGTTTCATCCATTAGGCCATTGATATATTTTCCATTCATTTACAAGTTAAAAACATGATGAGAGCCATACATAGGCATTGTCATCACACATGTGCATAACGAGCGTAATAACAATAGAAATATCAAGGAAACAATAGCCATATAATCCACATATAAACCAGTATAATACTCATGAAATTACAAGGAGAAATAACCTCAAATTAATGATGCAAAGGCCAACCAATTGTGGGACTTCTACGAACCACCTGACTGTAGGCATGACTGAGCTAAATATCTCTTCAGCTAGTCACCCCTGTGTCGTATTCCAAGAATGAATGTGGGATCTTATAAAACACATCAATCAAAACCATCCAAGGCTTCCAGAGGCCAAGCCACCTCAACCCATAAAATAATGATTCCATCTCACGGTTGGACATCACAAAACCATCTTGTTGACGGTGCTTGACCCGTCAACATTCAGGGGATCACCCCAGTATGAAGTCCCAACTTGACCTCACACCATTTGGTGTGGGAGTCCCATCTGGTATGATGGCTAGGTTTCCATTCTCTTAATGATTTTCCTCAAATCTTGCTTGTCAGCATAGGAGAGTGGTTTTCTTTGTCTTCGAGAAGTTAGGTTTGTGTGCCTAGTGAGTGTAAGTGTCACGTGTCAATGGTTTTTTCACTATCGAGGGAGTGAGTCCCAGGTCGATTGGGAGTAGTCCCAACACTACTAGGAACACACAACACAACAAGACATGCACAACTTCTGGCGGAGAAATCCACACGAATGCAACAATCACAACATACAACGTATGATAACACGTACAACACTCACAGATTAGTATGAACGAGTGCAATGGTTGTTACAACAAAATTCATGTGAAAGGTATGTCTGATGTCTGGGAGAGCAGTTTACATGGGCGACACAACGTTAACAACATATACAACACATTTCCATTAATAGATTATGCATTACAATAAATAAAGCAGTTTAGATGTAGAACACAAGTTAAAGAAACATGGATTACAGGTGTTAAATATCAGTCTTACAATAGATACAATACATGTGTGAAAACGTGATGGCATGTTAGCAGGCTTCTGAATTAAGCGAAATTTCCAAGACACATCATTACAGTATACGTCACTAACCCTGAGTGCGTCGTTGGAGCCACTACTTACTCCTCAAAGAAAAGATTACAAACTCTCTTGGCTATGTGGGAGGAGATGAGGTGAGAAGTCCTTTGCATGTAAAAATGAGAGGGTATTTATAGCCAAGAGTGAAACTTACCCTTGTGGTTGTTCAACTACCCTCATGACCGTTTGACTTCCATGACATTTTGACTTACATGACTCTTTGTTCAACAAGTGGGTCTCTTGGACTTCAACATTACATCACATTGATTGACAACAAGCCCATAGTGGAGATGTGGGCAACATGACTCATGACGTGACTCGACATGACTTGACATGACAATGCTAGTACATTCGTGCTGCTGCTTGAGTGCATATTTAGCTATAGTGCTGTTGGGTGATGGATGTCTTCATGGTGTATCATAGCTTCACCTCCACATGGCAAAGTGCACGGAGTATTCTATGGTCCTTGGTTCACTTGATGAAGCTTTAGCATTTTGTTCCTTGCTTGCATGATGGAAGGCTTGACAGGCTCATATGTTCACGAAGGTGCATGTTTGTCGCGTTCATTTGGTTCGCATGCTTTATTCGTTCTTCCATTGGTGAACCTGTCCTTCTACATGTGATCCCTTCGTTCATCCTATTCATCATTTTGCAATTTTTGTTGGTGTACCTGTACATGCAGTCACTCATAACGAGACAACATCAAATCCAAAACCTCTTAGTCTACCATGACACATGATCATTTGGATGCAGGTGACTGAGAGAGGCAACAAGGTTGTGATGTGGGATGATGCCTCTGGGCACTGCTAATGAAAACTACATAAGAGTCACTAAGTGATGGAGATGGGGAATCTGAGTCAACAATGATTGTCTGTGAGGTTTGGGTCGGCTGGGAGGAAAAATTGCGCAAATTTTGGGAGGAACAGTTCGGGCTGTTGGAAGGCAAGGTAGGCATGCTATGCAAATTTTTCATAATGAATGGGAAGCAGGGCTGGACAGCCAAATTTGAGCAATTTTCCAGAGGAACGAGCTGGGCTGCATGAAGGTTCAGTAGGCAGGGATTGCGCAGTTTTTTGGGGAACTGTCAGGGAGACTAGCAACCAAAATTGCGCAATTCAAAGAGGGAACTGCCAGTTGGCTGCTGGGGTCATTTGCAGACAAAAATGCATAATTCCTAGAGGGAATTTCCAATTGTTTGCTGGGGCACTCACAACAGAAACTACGCAATTCCTAGAGGGAATTGGCAGTCTGTTGCTAGGGGTCGCTGGCTAGGAAAACTACACTGAGGTCAAGAGGTTGGCCTGCTGATCATCTTTGCACAATTTCTGAACTGAGTTAAATGGTGGGTAGTGGAAGGCCTGCTCATGATCACTGTGCAATTTCAGAGATGAACAACCAGTCGACTATCGAGGTTACTAACAGGGAAAATTGTGCAATTTTCTGAGGGAGATAGGCACGGGCACTTGGTGTTTGTCCGACCTGTCTGCACAATTTCCTTAGTCAGTTGAGTTGGTGAGGTCAATGGCCTCTACACAATTTTTGAGGGGAGTCATTCCTGGGGTGACTGCCGGGTCCGACTGTCCGGGTGGCCAACATGAGAGTTGATTGGATTGCTTGTGGGCAGCGCAGATTGAAAAGACTAGCTTGGTGCTTCTGCTCTGTTTTGGTTCAAAGTCGATCGAGTCGATGGCAGGGTGATGGTCCCGCTGTCAAAGGGGAGGCTGGTTGTCAAAACTTTCAGAAAAAATGGCTAAGTGTGTGAACAATTGAAAGATGCATAGGTGATCATACGAACACACACTCACATGACTTGACGACGAAATGACTAAACCATCCAGACACATATGTTCAACATGACTGACTGACGGTGCAAGAGACAAGCACTCATGATTGATTGTTCATTGAACAAGACAACGCTTGCGCAATAAT
Source organism: Pinus taeda (assembly GCA_000404065.3). NCBI lineage: Eukaryota > Viridiplantae > Streptophyta > Pinopsida > Pinales > Pinaceae > Pinus > Pinus taeda. Next base: position 150,788 of record APFE030281424.1, on the reverse strand, counting down.
AAATGTGACTCCATGTGTGAGTGTGAGAGATGCTTTCATAGCGAACACAACAATCACATACGAAGCGAAGACTTTGAGCATAACTAGAACATGGTCGCAAGAATGACTTAGACATTAGCATGTAGAGACTTGAATGCAATGAACAAGAAAGGTGGATGTAAAGACTCACACAAGCTCACAGAGTGAACCTGAGTGTGTACAGTCATCAAACGAAACTCTTCAAGGGAGGCTCTGAAATTGGTGCAGGCCAAAATTTTGGAGGGTGGTTGTAGTCGTTACAACACTTGGCGATACATTGGTAGAACTCCAGCTTCTCTATTTCAATTCATTGCTAGCATAGGGCCTTGGTCTTTCAAGGAGTATTGAATCAATGTGCGGGTTACTTTGGTTTCCCCACCTACCCCATGGACATACATAGTTCACCCTTTTCCACTCAGTCACACAATCAAAAGTTCAACTTAGATCTTAGTGGTTTGAATCCAGGAAGGGTAGTTTAGCTCGAAAGTTGAATATTTTTCAGAGTATAAGTTTTCATCTCTGGTGTTGGTACAATACCCTTAGGCTAGACAATACCCTGGCAGAGTCACGTAGGAACACATACATTGCTCCACTGCCAGCAAGTCTGGTCGGTAGCCCAGTGGAGTTGCATGCTTCACCTCTCAAAGCAGGAAGCATTTCTCTTCTTTCGCCTTTGTATTTTTCAAGAGGATTGTGCATAGGCACTTATTTATTTTATGGTCAGAGGTGGGATCCTGACTTATTGAGAGCAGAAGAGGTTGTTCCTTCAGAGAAGCATGTAAAACCTCTGACATAGTTTTGCTCGTTTAGATTTTCCTCTTCTCCATTTCTACTAGTTGGATGAGCTTGAACACACAGAGCAGAAGGTTGAATACAGGCATGGGGCTTCCCAGTGTGGACACAGGTTCATGGTTGGACTGAAAATTCCCTTGTAGACGGTTCGTATTTTCTGTAAGGACTTCATCAGCCAAAGTTACAACCAAGCACAGAGAAGATACACTACACTTTTTCATTGATAAGTGCGTATGATGACTATTCACGGGAAGATACAATACACTTTTTCATTGATATCATTTTAAATAAATAATTATCATTTATAAGAATTAAACTTGTAATTAAAGATTATTATGTTTAAAAGTGAATTTGTAATTAATGAAAAGCAATATAAAAAATTCTTGAATTAATGAAAAATAACATAATTTTTTATTTATTTTTAAATGGTTAATTTAAAAAAATAATGGTTTCACTTTGACATTTTTATTGCTAGATGTTACTTATTAATTTGCATTTTAGATATAGAAATCTAAATTCAAAGATAATTACATATTTTAAATTGTTTAATAAATATAATTTTTTGGATTATGGAGAAACTTAAGAATTAAACCATGATACATTATAAAGAAATATATAAATAAAATAATATTTTATTATAAAATTTTTAATTAAGAAAACCCAATTAATTTTTGTATTTTTATTTTTTTTTATATTTTCAATTAGATATTATAGTCAAACATAATGAATTTTGACCTTAGTCTATAGGATGCATTCATCATACTTCTTTAGTGTTACATCATGCTCTATTTAAAAGCATAGGAAAAAAAACGATAATTCTAAACATCTCCAATTATTATGAGTAGCCAAAGATTATTGGCTAAGGTCATGGGAATTTTAAGAGACATAACTATTTATCAATTGTAGTCAATTCCATTTGGACCATGGTCAACAACTAGTCTAAGTCAACTATGTGTGTATGTCTCAATCCCTTTGACTCCTCTAGTCAACTAGAAGTTTTCGTGGATCACTAAACAATTCATCGACTTTAACAGATGCAATTATTCTTCTAACTTGACTATTGTCCTTTCAGCTTGATCATCAACTTGTTGTCCCTAGTTTATTATCCTACTAAATTATTGAGTGACTAAATATTATTGGCAAAGTGTATGACACCTCAATATTCATCAGAATAAAAATAATAGTTTTTATTCTCTCTCCCAAAAATTATTTTGTAATTAATAATTTTTTTATATAATAATAAAGATAAGGTTATCAAAAGAGTCATATTTCACTTTCACCTTTTCATTTAAAAAAAAAAGAAATAGAAAGGGTGAGGTGGAGGTAGAGATGGAGATTAGTAATATATATATATATATATAAAAGAAGGAAAATGGAAAAGGTGAAGTAGAGGTGGAGATTAGTACAATATATATCTATAAATAACTAAATAAGCATATATAGTTAAAGGGTAGAAAATATAATTTGCCATTTTGTATTGAAAAATCATATTATATAAGATATTAAATCAAATGAATTTAAAATGACTAGGAAAAAAATAGTTATTTAAAAAAAATCAATTTTAATAAATATTAAAATAATAATTCTAATTTTAAATTTTGTAATAGAAAATTTGTATTCATAGTGATGGTTAAAATTTGGTTGTGTCCCTTTAAAAGTGGCTCTGCACACTTTCACTATTCAACCCTACCCACCACCATGAAGGAGAAGGTGAGGAATGGGTAGAGAATGAAGGTGTACAAACTCACACCGTCCTCCAACACTCATCATTCTCATCATTATGGCAATGAAGGATGTAAATGTGGATTTGCACATTTTACATATATTTAAACAAACTTCAAAAAAACAGAGTGAAAGTGAATGTTAAAAAATTGGTGATGGTGAAAATTGGGTTATGTTCTTTTAAAAGTGGCTTTGCACACTTTCACTATTCAACCCTACCCACCACCATGAGGGAGAAGGTGAGGAATGGGTAGAGAATGAAGATGTACAACTCACACCTTTCTCCAACACTCTCATCATCATTATGGCAATGAAGGATGTAAATATGGATTTGCACATTTTAAATATATTTAAACAAACCTAAAAAAAGTAGAATGAAAGTGAATGTTAAAAAATTCATGTGTCTATTACTATTTATTGGAAGAAGAAAAAATTATTTGCATGGATACCATTTTTTTACACAATGGGAAAATTGTCATAACTCAATTTTCAAACCAATAGTGAGGAAAGTCATCACCCACTGTTATTCCCACATGTAGGTTGACTCATCACCGTTATTCAAGGAAAACCATGCCACTTGGAAATACCCATTGGTGGTCTATAAGGGGGCAAACATTCACTCTTTTCAGATGCATCTGGGTCTTAGGTCGTTAAGTTGTTTCCTTGCTCCAAAGAAAATGAGCTCTTAGCTAAACAAAAACAATTTTAAGACATACTCCAAAACCAATATTAATAATATCTAGAATAAATAAATTTTATTTATAAAAAATAAATTTGTAATTTCACATTATCATTTTTAAAAGCCAAATATGTAATAAATGAAAAATAATATAAATTTCTTCCTTTAGACCTAGAGTTTTTCAATAAAAATAATTTGACTTTGCAATCAAATCATTTTTTAATAAAAATGGTTTCACTATGGGATTCACATAAAAATTGAAACAACTCATTTTATGGTTTCACTCTCCCACTTTCATAAGAATGAAAATAATAGCTTTTTCAATTATGGAGAGTCATTTTCTAATTAATTAGTTGTCTTCATGACCATACAGATATAGTTCTTTCCAGTTAAGAGAGTTATATTTCACTTTCACATTTTAATGAAAATAAGGAAGGAAAAGGTGAGGGTGGAGGTGAAGGTTTGCATTCAATATATATGAAAATTTAGTTAAAGTGAAAATTAGAATTTAGAGTTTTATAGTGAAATAAAATATTAAATAAAAATTTAATAAAATCAAATTTAAAATTAATGAGAGAAAAAAATTTATTTATAAATATTTTTTTTCTCTTTTTAATTTTAAATATCATTTTGTAATAAATGATTTTGTCTTCACAATTTCATAGTGAGGATGGTGAGGGTGAAAGTGGGGCTAAGTGTGAAGGTGTTTTTTTAAGGGTGGGTTTTCACACTTTCACCAGTCAACCCTACCACCATGAGGATGAGTGTGAGGGTTGGGTAGTTGATGAATCTGTGCAGATCCACACTTTCATTCAACGCCCCTCACCTTCATGGAAATGAAGGGTGTAGGTGTGGATTTCTACACCTTCAAACCCACTACTTTAAGGGCAGACATTGGTGAATAAAGGTGTGGTTTTTCCATTAGGGTAGGAAGTGATTCTCCACACATTTAAACTCCACCACAATGGGAGGAAATAAGGGCAGGTGCATGTTTGCACACCTTCATCCCTAACTGCCATGAGAAGTGGCATTAAGGATGAAGGTGTGGTTTTACACAACCTACCTCTATGATTCTTGACACCTCCACCTAACGTTATTATGAGGGTGAGGAGTGGTTAGCAAGGTGTGGTTAGGCACAACTTCACACCTCACTTTCGTTAGGGTTGGAGATAGGGGGATTGGGAATAGGTTTTCACACATCCCCTCTCGCCCCCTAGTACGTTGCCATGAGGGGTGGCGATAATGGGTGAAGAATTGTTTTGCATACCTTCAACCCTAACACCACCCTCATGGGGATGGGAGAAAATTTACACTCAATTAAGACCCTAAGTTTGTAACACCCTCCTCCCACATCTACCCATGTAACTAACCAACCGGGGTAAACATGTGATGAGAATTTATTGTGATATGATTCGATTCCTTGTGTTAGTTAAGGAAGTGGAACCGACGAAAACACACCATTCAGACCTTCCACATTAGCAACAGAACTCCCAGGAACCATCCCAACCACTTAGGTAACCAACCCCTGATACTACCTGAGTTTTTATACTATTAAGCCCCAAAAGCTCCCTTGACATGGGCAAGCATGCGTCTAGGAGGCTCCAGATTCTCCCACAGCATGGGTATGCATGTGTCCAGGGACATTTTTGCCTAGTGTTGTGCATGCATCTCCTAGATTTGAGCCAAATTTTTAGGTCTAAAGCCCAGGTCACTGACCAGAAGTCAATGAAATTTTCAAAATTGCAAGATAACAACAAAATAATGATACACACACAATCACTTGAACAAGGACTTGACTAGACCCCTACTAGCCATGACAAACATTTCGTTAAACATGTCACAAATATGTAATCTATAGGTTTAAACAACATATTTGGGCATAGGGGTTTCATACTCATCTGAGAATCGCTAAGAAACATTGATGCATCAATACATTAGCAACAGTTTCATCCATTAGGCCATTGATACATTGTCCATTCATTTACAGGTAAAAAACATGATGAGATCCATACATAACCACTGTTATCATACATCTACATAAATAACATAATAACAACACAAATACTAAGGAAACAACAACCATATAATCCACATATAAACTAGAATAATACTCATGAAATAAAAAGGAGAAATAACCTCATATTAATCATGCAAAGGCCAACCAGTTGTGGGACTTCCCAACTGTAGACACGGTTCAACTAAATCTCTTTCAACTAGTCACCCCCGTGTCGTATTCCAAGCATGAATGTGGGATCTCATAAAACACATCAATCAAAACCATCCAGGGCTTTTAGACGCCAAGCCACCTTAACCCATCAAACAGTGATTTCACCTCATGGCCAAACATCACAAAACCATCACCAAAATAGTCTCTACCCAAACCTTCCAGGGCTCTAGAGCATTTGTTCCAACCAAGGCTTCCAAGAATAGTAACTCAACCCACAACTGTCACTGGGCTCCATAGTGTTTGTTCAACTAGGGCTCTAGGACTAGTAACTCAACCCACCAAGGTCTCCAAAGTGTTTGTCCAACCAAGGCTCCAGGACTAGTAACTCAACCCAAGTTGTATAAGTCTCAAGAGTGTTTGTCCAACCAAGGCTCCAGGAACTAGTAACTTAACCCAAGCTAAAGGAAACATGAGAACTAACTAGAAAACAAAGAAATAAACCCACAATACCATGGCTATTCAGGAAATGGAAAGGCTAGGAAAATCCACTTTCAATCTAGGAAATACTTCATGCCAATGACAAATCATGACCAATAAACCACATGCATATGCCATGCATGCCAAAACTAGTGAGGGAAACATACATGCAACTCGGTACCTACAAGCAACACTCGTTGTAGTTGTTGATCTTGATGTCCTCTTGCACTTTCATGCTCTTCCTTTGCCTTATTGCTCCAAAACTCCGCGTATTCCACACTCCTCCAAGAGTGCTCCAAGAAAACTCTAAGTGTTCAAGAGTATGAGAGAGAGAGAATAGATAGAGCTCCAAAACTGGAATGAAAAAAAGTATGTGTATTGATCCTGAGAAGCCTTTTTATTAATGAGGTCTCTATTTTCTTCATTTTCCATTATTTTCCTTCATTTTCCTCCTTACATGTAACCTACGACCTTTCACCTTCCTTTTCTCCTAATTTCCATTATTTTCATAAATAAATATGCCAAAATGCCATTTTTCCTTTCCAAAGCCTTTTCCATTCCCTTTGTCAATTCCTTAGCCATTAATGAATCACCAGTGATCCCCATCACTATGTTTTTTCCCAATGTTCATCTTGGAATAAGTGTCCCATCAACTGTGATTATTATTTTTCCTTTATTAACTTTTATTACCTAGAATTTTCACCAAGGTTGTGACAAAACCCTCCCCCTTGGAGGAAAACCATCCTCGGTGTTCAAAAACACCTACAGCCAAAAAGGTTGTTGTAAGCAAAACATACTTCCCATGGCTTTATAACTCAACTCGTTGCAGTATTTACAATGATCATCTTGCTGAGAAGCAAACCAACATGACGTCATAACAAGTATAACATCATAATGACATGACACCCATACCGCTTATTGGAGCTTTATAAAATAGCTCACGACGGTATTTACATCCATATACATATGTACATATACCAAACATCACTAAAACATGTACCAAAAACATATACCAAAACATCTGCTCAACTAGCGAATAAGGAAGGATACATAGCCCGCATGTTACCAGGAATAGTGTCCACTCGGAGCTGTTATTCCCACTAAGACTGGTAGCTATCTTAGAAAGAAACAAGTAAAGACTACTTTCGCTTTCCTTTATGAAAAATAGATAAGAGTGGAACAAAGGACACCAACCTTAGTCTTGTGCTTGGTTCCTTGCTTGATTCCTCTCCTTCCTGATATATCTTTGCTGCTTCTTCTTCGTCTGGCCAGCTTCAAAGAGCACCTGTGGAATTAAAGCAGCATAACACTATCGAAGAACGGAGATCTATATTCATAAATAACACAGGACCAAATATGTATTAACCACACAAATTCATATACAATCAAACATACAAGAATGTGGAGGAAAACTTGAATAGCTTTATTAATATCAAGAATAGCAAGAGGATTACAACCAATTGTTCTGACCCAGCATCATCCTCCAGCAAGAAATCCCTTGTTCACCTCAAGTAAAGCTTAGATCACCCAACACTATGAAGTTTCACCAGAAAACCAACAACACTTCTCTACAAGATACAAGATTTGAGCCTTTAGATCTCTATGATAAGGGATCCATATATAGATGATTGTATGGGGGTGAGTCATCTTCTGGGGTCTTGATTAGTGTCCTTTCTCTGATAGTTCTTGATTCCACTTGGAGACTGATGATCTCTTACTCATCCCTGGTCGAAAATAGAGAGGCAAGTGTCAGAGGGGAAGCTTCCGGAAGATTCAATGATCTTCCACCTCGCAAACTGTCTCTGCCATTTGTCATTTCTCGCCCATCGCACCCTACAGAGGGGCTATCCAATATGCATTGCACCCTTTACACTGGGAAGGTGATATGGATCGCACCCTCTGCATTGGGTATTCAGTATGGTCCAGTTTTGACCATTTCTAAGTAGTTTTTAGTGGAGAACTTCTAGGAGATGATGTAATCAGCTGACCTTGTTCCTTTAGGTAGTGAAGAAACACTTTTAGGGACTTAGGAGCCCTCAATTTATGGAAATTTATGATTGGGGTTGCAGTGCCCAAAAATGTCTATAACAGTTGCCCCCTAGAGAATGAGGTCGTTAATCTTTTGATGTCGGGTGAAATGCTTTATCATGAGGATCCGAAGTTTTTTCGAGCTGGGAGGTGACCTGTAATAAGATACAATACAATACATTATCTTCATAATATTTTTCATGATCTAGCTGAGGTGGGCATTCCCATGCTCAGCTTTATAAATTCATTTTCATGTACATAGGACAGACAATTGTTTGTGTAGCAGACTGATGATTCAGACTCATCATCCTTTGATTTGGATGATCATCTGTTTGGCAATGATGTACATTTGATGTTTTTATATTCCTAAATATATCGCAACTCGGATGGATGAAAATAGATACGGAGTCTTCAAAACTCGTTCAATCTTGACTCGGAGTACAAGTCGATCCATGTGAAAAAAATGTTCTGGAGTCGAACATGGAAAGACATTGCCTGATTACCGACCAATGATGTAAGTTGTTAACAGGCGCGAGAGGAATCACCAATAATGACAATGACCCTCAAGGTACTACAGTACAATTCGCGCAGTGTGAAAAGGACTTAGCGTCGAACACCACGCAAAATCTCTCAGTCGAAGGCCATTAATGTAAACCTGTTGCCGAAAGTGAGAAACTTGCCATTGAGGCATGCAAGCTTCAAAGTATTGGAAGGGTTGTTCCTAGGTCGACTTCTTGGATAATGAGCTGATGTTGACAAGAAGTGACCCATTGTAGGAGGGCCTTAATGAACCCCACATCTACCACTCGAAATGAAGAAAATGATTTTGGAGGTGAAAGCGATCTAATGATACAGGGTTCAGGGTGGTTGTCATGAAAGAATGGAGCGTGAATGTATTGCAGTGGGTGAGACACAAGTGAATTCTCTGAGTGACTTCTCTTGAACATATCGGTGACATTGACGATGGATTGGTAGCGTTAACCCCAAATATGGATGGTGTGACAAACCAATGGTGATAAGACCAGTGAAAGGAACAACCCAACCTGACTCAGATGCAGAGAGAAAGTGTCATGTTCAAGAGCGAATTGCTACCAATAATGTTTCTTCAAGTTTTCTTCCCAATTTTCCCCAGTCATTGCTGACCAGTACCTCTTTATTTTTGTCAAGCTTGAGGAGGATAACATATGCTTGTCCTATAATCCGCCCTTCGGGAGAATTTGTCGCTATATTTTAGCGAGCCTAGCGACAGTGAAGCTTGTTCTTGTCCATTTGGACGAGTTTGTCGCTATTAGGTTTTAACGAGTTTAACGACAAAGATAACTCGGTCTCTTTCAATTTTAGAGAGTCTGAAAGAAACGTAAAGGAGACTCCAAAGATTCTTTTTCATTTTTTTTAATCCCTTAAGTCCGAAAAAGCGTAAAATAATACAATAGGGATGAATTTTCGATAGTTTTAACGAGCCGAACAAGAAAAGCGCTCGATCTTTTTGTGTAATAATCCCTCAGGTCCAAAAAGATTAAAATCTAGAGGAGGGATAGCACTTCATATGCTTTTAACGAGCTGGAGAGGCCAATCGCTCGACAATCTTTTCATATTTTACGAGTCAGGTGAAAAGAGCTTAAAGAAGACTCGTTTTCGAGGAATGAGTGATGGTTTCGAGTAGCAGTTGATTCCAGGTAGGATTTGGAATTTTCCAATCATGGCAGTGTCACAAGGATGGCTAACAGAATCACTCTTCGCAGATGTTCCTCGAAGGGGTAAACAATCATA
>APFE030281424.1:111348-137991 GCA_000404065.3 Pinus taeda | reverse complement strand
AAGAATGCTAAGTGCAAATCTGAATTATTTTCAAAGCGACAATACTTAACAAATTTATTTTCAAAATGAAGTGAAGATAAGGGCGACACTTTGTGATTTCGAAATGAAAACTATTTTCGACACTTTAAAAACTACTAATTCAAATGATATAAAAGAGTAACGGTACAATCGACTACCAAGAACAATGGGATTCTCTTCTATGACTGAAAACGACACTTACGACACTTTCAGATTAAGAAACGATAGTTTGACTATGCTACTTCTTTGCAAAAGAGAACTGAAAATGGCGCACAATACATAAAAACACTTACAGTTATTTGCACAATAGAGGTGGAATGATGGAAGAGAAGGGGGTTTTCACAGAGATATACCGACCACAGACAACAAAACTCCTGAATAGAACTGAAAGGAGTGAAGAAAAACAAAAGTCTGAAGGTAAAATTAACCTTCGCTGACCATCGCACCTGTCACACAGGGAATCCAGTATGCATCTCACCTACTGCACACGGGAAGTGCGATGCATACAGACTACCTTGAAGGGAGGGTGTGATGGTACCAGTACGAGACTTTTAACCAGTCTTTGCTCACAATTTGCAGTTCAGTTTAGGGATTTAGGCCAAGTAAGTGATGTTCAGTAAATGTAAATCACAGGGGTTGATCTAAGGAGGTTACTAGAGCCACCACTTAGGGCAATTAGAAAGTTTGCAGATCGATTGTTCAATTTATAAACAAAACCCGGAGATAGACTGAAACAGCATTGATCTACTTTGCATTTGCATAACAAATGTAGTTCAAAGGCTAGATGTCTTGACTTCAGGTTCCGTCTGTAAGTTTATAAAACAAACAAAGATAGACTAATAAACAATCTATTCGGTCCCCAGTGGAGTCGCCAATTTTGTTACCGGGAATAGTGTCCACTCGTAACTGCTATTCCCACTAAGACTGGTAGCTATCTTAGAAACAAACAAGTAAAGACTACTTTCACTTTTCTTTATGAAAAATAGATAAGAGCGGAACAAAGGACACCAACCTTAGTCTTCCGCTTGGTTCCTTGCTTGATTCCTCTCCTTCCTGATAGATCTTTTCCGCTTCTTCTTCATCTGCCCAGCTTCAAAGAGAACTTGTGGAATCAAAGCAACATAATACTATCGAAGAAAAAAGATCTATATTCATAAATAACACAGGACCAGATATGTATTAACCACACAAATGCATATACAATCAAACATACAAGAATGTGGAGGAAAACTTGAATAGCTTTAATAATATCAAGAATAGCAAGAGGATTACAACCAATTGTTCTGACCCAGCATCATCCTCCAGCAAGAAAGCCCTTCTTCACCTCAAGTAAAGCTTATATCACCCAACACTATGAAGTTTCACCAGAAAACCAACAACACTTCTCTACAAGATACAAGATTCCAGCCTTTGGATCGATCTCTGTGATGAGGGATCCATATATAGATGATTGTAGGGGGGTGAGTCATCTTCTGGGGTCTTGATTAGTGTCCTTTCTCTGATAGTTCTTGATTCCACTTGGAGACTGATGATCTCTTACCCATCCCTGGTCGAAAGCAGAGAGGCAAGTGTCAGAGGGGAAGCTTCTGGAAGATTCTATGATCTTCCACCTCACAAACTATCTCTGCCATTTGTCGATTCTTGCTCGTCGCACCCTACAGAGGGGCTATCCAGTATGTATCACACCCTTTACACTGGGAAGGTGATATGCATCGCACCCTCTGCACTGGGTATTCAGTATGGTCCAGTTTTGACCATTTCTGAGCAGTTTTTAGTGGAGAACTTTTGGGAGATGATGTAATCAGCTGACCTTGTTCCTTTAGGTAGTGAAGCAACACTTTTAGAGACTTAGGAGCCCTCAATTTATGGGCATTTATGATTGGGGTTGCAGTGCCCAAAAATGTCTATAACACTGCATCTGATCCGCCATCTCCCATGCAACTTCATTAGGCCCAAAATGCTTCCATTGCACTTTAACGTGATTGATTTCTCGGTTCTGTAGCATGAGCATATTTCTCTATAAAATGCACCGTTGTTCCAATTGGAACTCTCCTTCTGGCTCCACCTACAATACATACCATTCATTCACATGATCAACATCTATAACATACTTCTTAAGACATGACACGTGGAAAAAATCATGGAATTTCACTGTCGAAGGCAGTGCAAGTCGATAGGCTACTGGCCCAACCTCTCAATAATCCTAAAAGGTCAAAAAAACTAGGGTTCCATCTTGGCACATGATCCAATCTGCAAGGAGCTCTTCTTCGGTTTGATGCCCAAGTTCATCTGTTCCCTAACCTAGAACTCCTTAAACAACCTATTTAGATCTGCATAGCTCTTCTTCCTATCCTATGCCACTTTCAAATTCTTCTTGATTACCTACATTTCCCACTCCATGTTTGCCAACATGTTTGATGCAATCAACACTTTGTTAATTGGATCACTCTAACTGAGGGGAGTATTACAAATCTGCCCATACAATGCCTCAAACAGACTCATTCTTAATGACTCCTGGTACCCATTGTTGTAAGCGAAATCTACCAGTGGAAGATACTCTTCCCACTTTAATTGTTGATGCATCATGTACATCGTTAGCATGCCCTCCAATATCTTGTTGACCCTCTCTATCTGTCCATCTGTCTGCATGTGATAAGTTGTACTGAAGGCCAACTTTGTCCCCAAACCTGCAAATAACTCCCAAAACTTGGAAGTGAACTTCTCATCACTGTTTGACACAATATTCTTCGAAACTATGTGCAATCTGACCACATCCCTAATGAATACATGTGCTATATCATTAGCTGAGATGTAGACTTCACTAGAATGAAGTTTGCTACATTTTTCAATCTGTCCACGACTACCATGATGGAATCATGTTGTATCACTGTCCTCAGAAAACCTATGATAATGTCCATGCAAGTGACCTCCCATTTCCACACTGGAATCAAAATTGACTGTAGCAATCCACCTAGATGCTTACACTCTCCCTTCACCTGCTGAAAATCCAAAACCTAGCCAAAAACTTTGCTATGTCTCTCTTCAAATTTGGCCAATAGTAAAACTTCTTGACTGCTGTCAATGTATTTTGATAGCTTGGATGACCTGAATATGGTTTCACATGAAACTCCCTCAATATCACCTTCTTGATCTCACTGCTATCTGGCACATATATCCTGTCCATAAATCTAACCAATCCATATGCCATGAGACGATATTCCACATCCTGTGCACCTGCATCTGCACCTATAACTGTACCACTACATGCACCTATACCTGTACCTACACATGTACTTATACCTGTACCACTACCTGTACTTGTAGTTGTACTTTGCTCCAACTTGTGCACGATCTCCATATATCTGTCATCCTACTGACCTGCCTGCAAGATCCTATCCTATAATTTTGTCCCATATAAGCTCATAGCTATTATGTGATTTACCTGTATCCACTTGCTAAGAGCATATGCCACCCTATTATCTTTAGCTTTGATATACTTGATCTCAAAGTCGAACTCACTAATCGTAGCCAACCACTAAGCCTGCCTTCCATTCAGATTCAGTTGGTCAAATAGATACCGCAAACCACTGTGATCACTCATCAATACAAGCCTCTTGCCCAGAAGATAGTGCCTCCACATATTTAATGCATGTATGATCATTTCCAACTCAAGATCATGTGTCGAGTATTTCTGCTTGTGCTCATTTAGTTTTCGTGACTCATAACATACCACCTGTCCATCCTGCATAAGGAGTCCACCAAGTCCTCTCTTGCAAGAATATGTACATACTACAAACTCTTTTTCTGGATCTGCAATCGTTAACACTGGTGCATGTATCAATAGCTGCTTAAGCTGCTCAAAATTGGCCGCACACTCCTCTATCCATTCAAACTTCTTACCTTTCCTCTCCAATGATGTGATTGGATAAGAAATCTATGAGAAGTTCCTTATGAACCTCTTGTAATAACTTTCTAACCCCATGAAATATCACACCTCATCCACATTCTTGGGAGCTACCCACTCCATGATAACTCATACCTTTTCTGGGTCCACTGTTATGCCATCCTTGGAAACCACATGTCCCGAGTAGTGTTCCTCAATCTAAAAGAAACTTCACTTGTTGAGCTTAGCATAGAACTGGTGGTCTACCAACAATCTCAACACTGCTGCTAAATGCTTGACATGCTCTTATTCATTTTTAGAATATACTAATATATCATCAATGAACATAATAACAAAATTGTCCAAATACGGACGCAACACACTATTCATCAAGCACATAAAGGTAGCTAGAGAATTAGTTAAACCAAATGGAATTACAACAAAATCATAATTCCTATACCTGGTCCTAAAATATGTCTTGTATATGTCCTCTTCTTTAAGGCATACTTGATTATATATGGATCTCATATCAATCTTCAAGAACACTATTTCTCCCTTCAACTAATCAAATAAGACATCTATCCACGGTAATAGATATCTGTTCTTGATGGTCACTTTGTTTAACTACCTGTAGTCAATGCATAGCTTGAGAGTACCATCATTATTCTTCACAAACAATACTGGTGCACCCAATGGTGATACACTTGGCCTAATGTATCCTTTGTCCAACATTTCGTTCAACTATAGCTTCAACTCTACCAACTCAGGTGCACTCGTCCTGTAAGGTGCCTTTGATGCTGGAGCTACCCCTGGCACCAACTCAGTGGAAAAGTATGCTTCCCCATGAGGTGGAAACTATGAAATATTTTCAAGAAATGCATCTTGAAACTATTGTAGAAATAGGTACCTTCTCAAAACATATGCATCCCCAACTTCCTTACCTTTGTCACTAGAAATGCGCACTACAAATAACACACACCCTTTCTTGTGACTATGCTTGGCCTGCATAACTGTCACCATTCTAATTGGTGTTGCTTTCTTCCTACCTCAAAAGACTCTTTGTTCTACATTGTCATCCAAGCATTCAATGGCTTTGTCATAAAAATCCACCTTGGTTCTATGAAGGTAAAACTAATCCATTCCCAACAACATATTGTATGATCCCAACGATAATACATTCAATTGTGTCGAGGTAGGCATACCATTCAAATCAAATGCACAAGCTATTACCCAATGATGAACTCTCTTATTGGTACCTGTAACCAACTACACTGACCAAGACTCTACATGCACTTGTTTATTCAAACCACATTTATCCACCAAGTCAGGAGTTTACCGTCCATCTCTATTATAGATGCCTGATGGTCTACCTGTCCGTTATCCAACGTTGCATAGATCCAAGAAATAATCTGCCCAACATTTCCCATTGTTTGTGCCTCCTAAGCACTATAGATTTGTGGTCTACCACCCTGATTCTATGGAAAATCTTTTGCGATGATCTTTTCCACAAGTCCAACACTCTATAGGCTCCTTATTCTTCTCCTTAGATCAAATTCCCTGTACTTTGTTAGATGCATTTAACTTCTTAGACGACGCTTCATTCTCTTTATTACATGTACCCCGAGGTCTTGTTCACTTCTTATCCCACTTTCCTTTGTTCTTATCGTTGCCCTTCCATTCTTTTTTAGTCTCAAATATGTGCTTCGATTTCACATAACAATGTTTTAGCTTTCAGGTGGCCTCCTCCAATGGTCTAGGCTCATTGAACTCAATCATGTCTTTGAATGAAATCGATAATCCATTGATGAATACTTGAGTCTTGTCTTTGAATGCAATCAGTAATCCATTGATGAATCTCTAAATCTTGGCCTTCTACTCCTTGAGGTAAGGAACATACCTTAGTAGCTCCAAGAATCTTCTAGTGTACTTCTCATTTGTCATTGATCCCATCTTTAGCTCATAGAATTATTTTTCCCTGTCATCAAAGTATCTCTTCGATAGATACATCTTTCGAATAGCCTCTCGAACTCACTCCAAGTCAAATCCTCCTCATGAATACCTCTCACATTCTTCACATCTTCCCACCAGATATCTACTTTACCTTTGAGGCTGAATGTAGCTATAAGGGATTTAATGTTCTCTAATAATCACGCAACCAGAAGGAATTCCTCATACCAAGCAACCATGCTTCTACACCTTGTGATTTATTCATCTCTCCATCAAATGTATGTGTTTTTTCTTTCTTAAACTCATCCGAAAAATATCGCCTGTTACTCCTACTATAAGGATGATAATGATGATGACCATAATGCCTATTAGAACCAGAACTAGAGTAGTACCTGTGTCCATCACCTCTCTTATCTAGAGTGTCCAACAATCTGCCATCTCTCACTGTGTCATCTCTATCCAACCTGTGACCACCGTGACACCTACTTCCATATGCCCCATTAGTTCTTTCCTCCTACTCATGGCTGATCCAAAGTGGTCCTTGTCGCTGTAATTTTGACAAACTTTTAAGTATCATTGCATTTACCTCTGCTTGTTTCTCTTGTGCCAGTATGATTTTGTCATTGTATGCCTTACAACTCCTTATTTATACCTTTAATCTTCTTAGTGTGATGGTCAAATCAAAAGAGTTCCCACACCACGCTACTCATCTGATTCATCGGGAGAGTCTCGGGAACTATATTATACCATCTTTCTAGTCATCTTTGATATTCTTCCTGCAAGGTATATCATGTCAGATAAAACAAATCACAATAATCCAAAGCACGTAAGAATAATTCGAGGAGGATACCTCGTCTGCAATATCAACAAATCAGTGTAATACATGTATAACATAATTACGACAACATATATAAATATAACACATAAGAATATAAGCATATACCCATTATTATAGCTAGAGTCCAGTCATCACTGCATGACCATATCAACTATACATACCATGACCTCATGCATGACAACAACCACCACATCAATATACACTTGATGACATGTGAATACTAATGTGCATTAAAAATGCATAATCAACCATACAATCATGACAACGCACTTCACAATGACACCATCAACTTCCTATGGTGAAACCACTGCAACCATAACTCATACCATAAAAATGCAATAAGAACATGGTATCACAACACAAGAAACATATATTCAACTGACATGAATGCATGACCAACACACAACCCATCCAGTCCGAGGGGTAAAACATGCTCTGATACCACCATGTAGTCTCAAATATGACTCTAAGAGAGTTGAACTTGCTTTGATACCACTTTGTAACACCCTCCTCCCACATCTACCCAAGTAACTGGCAAAAAACATGTGACGAGAAGTTACTATGATATGATTCGACTCCCTATGTGTTAGTTAAGGAAGTGGAACCGATGGAAACACACCATACAAACATTCAACATCAACAACATAACTCCTGCGAGCCATCCCAACCACTTAGGTAACTAGCCCTTGATACCAACTAATTTTTTAGACCATTAAACCCTCATACACTCCCTTGGCATAGGCAAGCATGCGTCTAGGAGGCTCTAGACGCTCACAGAGCATCAGTATACGTGCGTCTAGGGACTTTTCTGCATAGTGTTATGCCTGCGTCTCTGGGATTTGAGCTACTTTTTCAGGCCCAAAGCCCAAGTCACTGCCGAGAACTCAATGACACTTTCAGAATTTCAAGATAACAATAAAATAATGATACACACAATCGACACTTGAACAAGGACTTGACTATACCCCTACTAGCCATGACACGCATTTCATCAAACATGTCAAAAATATGTCATCGACAGGTTTAAACAACATATCTGAGCATAGGGGTCTCATACTCATTTGAGAATTGCTAAGAAGCATTGATGCCTCAACACATTAGCTGCAATTTCATCCATTAGGCCATTGATACATTTTCCATTAATTTACAAGTTAAAAACATGATGAGAGCCATACATAGCCACTGTCATCACACATGTGCATAATGAGCGTAATAACAATAGAAATATCAAGGAAACAACAACCATATAATCCACATATAAACCAGTATAATACTCATGAAATTACAAGAAGAAATAATCTCAAATTAATGATGCAAAGGCCAACCAATTGTGGGACTTCTACAAACCACCCGACTATAGGCATGACTGAGCTAAATATCTCTTCAGCTAGTCACCCCTGTGTTGTATTCCAAGAATGAATGTGGGATCTTATAAAACACATCAACCAAAACCATCCAGGGCTTCCAGAGGCTAAGCCACCTCAACCCATAAAATAATGATTCCTTCTCACAGTCGGACATCACAAAACCATCTTGTTGATAGTGCTCAACCCGCCAACATTCAGGGGATCACCCCAGTATGAAGTCGCAACTTGACCTCACACCATTTGGTGTGGGAGTCCCATTCGGTATGATGGCCAAGTTGCCATTGTCTTAATGATTTTCCTCAACTCTTGCTTGTCAGCATAGGAGAGTGGTTTGCTTTGTCTTCGAGAAGTGAGGTTCATGTGCCTAGTGAGTGTAAGTGTCACGTGTCAATTGTTTTTTCACTATCGAGGGAGTGAGTCCCAGGTCGATTGGGAGTAGTCCGAACACTACTAGGAACACACAACACAATAAGACATGCACAACTTTTGGCGGAGCAATCCACACGAATGCGGCAATCACAACATACAACGTATGATAACACGTATAACACTCACGGATTAGTATGAACGAGTGCAACAGTTGTTACAACAAAATTCATGTGAAAGGTCTGTCTGATGTCCAGGAGAGCAGTTTACACGTGCGAGACAACGTTAACAGCATATACAACATATTTCCATTAATAGATTATGCATTACAATAAATGGAGCAGTTTAGATGTAGAACACGAGTTAAAGCAACATGGATTATAGGTGTTAAAGATCAGTCTTACAATAGATACAATACATGTGTGAAAATGTGTTGGCATGTTAGCAGGCTTCTGAATTAAGCGAAAGTTCCAAGACACATCATTACACCATACATCACTAACCCCGAGTGCCACGTTGGAGCCACTACTTACTCCTCAAAGAAAAGATTACAGACTCTCTTGGCTATGTGGGAGGAGATGAGGTGAAAAGTCCTTTCCATGTAAAAATGAGGGGGTATTTATAGCCAAGGGTGAAACTGACCCTTGTGGCTGTTCAACTACCCTCATGACCATTTGACTTCCATGACATTTTGAATTACATGACTCTTTGTTCAACAAGTGGGTCTCTTGGACTTCAACGTTACATCACATTGATTAACAACAAGCCCATAGTGGAGATGTGGCAACATGACTCATGACGTGACTCAACATGACTTGACATGACAATGCTAGTACATTTGTGCTTCTGCTGGAGTGCATGTTTAGCTATAGTGCTGTTGGGTGATGGATGTCTTCATGGTGTATCATAGCTTCACCTCCGCATGGCGAAGTGCGCGGAGTATTCTATGGTCCTTGGTTCACTTGATGAAGCTTTAGCATTTTGTTCCTTGCTTGCATGTTGGAAGGCTTGACAGGCTCATATGTTCACGAAGGTGCATGTTCATCGCGTTCATTTGGTTTGCATGCTTTGTTCATTCTTTCATTGGTGAACCTGTCCTTCTACATGTGATCCCTTTTTTCATCCTATTCATCATTTTGCCATGTTTGTTGGTGTACCTATACATGCAATCACTCATAACGAGACAACATCAAATCCAAAACCTCTTAGTCTACCATGACACATGATCATTTGGATGCAGGTGACCGGGAGAGGCAACAAGGCTATGATGTGGGATGATGGCTCTGGGCACCGCTGATGAAAACTACATAAGAGTCACTAAGTGATGGAGATGGGGAATCTGAGTTGACAGTGACTGTCTGTGAGGTTTGGGTTGGCTGGGAGGAAAAATTGCGCAAATTTTGGGAGGAACAGTTCGGGCTATTGGAAGGCAAGGTAGGCATGCTATGAAAATTTTTCATAACGAATGGGAAGTAGGGCTGGACAGTGAAATTTGAGCAATTTTCCAGAGGAATGAGCTGGGCTGCATGAAGGTTCAGTAGGCAGGGATTACGCAGTTTTTTGGGGAACTGTCAGGGAGACTGGCAACCAAAACTGCACAATTCCCAGAGGGAACTGCCAGTTGGTTGCTTGGGTCATTGGCAACCAAAACTACACAATTCCCAGAGGGAGTTTCCAGTTGGTTGCTGGGACACTCACAACAGAAACTACGCAATTCCTAGAGGGAATTGGCAGTCTGTTGCTAGGGGCTGCTGGCTAGGAAAACTACACTGAGGTCGAGAGGCCGACCTGCTGATCATCTTTGCGAAATTTATGAATTGAGCTGAATGATGGGCAGTGGAAGGCTTGCTCATGATCAATGTGAAATTTCTGAGATGAACAATTGGTCGACTATCGAGGTGACTGACAGGGAAAATTGTGTAATTTTCTGAGGGAGACAGGCAGGGGCACTTGGTGTTTGTCTGACCTGTCTGCACAATTTCCTTAGTCATTTGAGCCGGTGAGGTCAATGGCCTCTACGCAATTTTTGAGGGGAGTCAGTCTTGGGGTGACTGACGGGTCCGACTGTCCGGGTGACCAACATAAGAGTTGATTGGATTGCTTGTGGGCAACGTAGATTGAAAAGACTAGCTTGGTGCTTCTACTCTATTTTGGTTCAATGTCGATTGAGTCGATGGCAGGGTGATGGTCCCACTGTCAAAGGGGAGTGTGGCTGTCAAAAATTTCAGCAAAAATGGCTAAGTGTGTGAACAATCGAAAGATGCATAGGTGATCATACGAACACACACTTGCATGACTTGATGACGAAATGACCAAACCATCCAGACACATATGTTCCACATGACTGACTGACGGTGCAAGAGACAAGCACTTGTGATTGATTGTTCATTGAACAAGATGACGCTTGTGCAATAGTGAATGTGACTCCATGTGTGAGTGTGAGAGATGCTTTCATAGCAAACACAACAATCACATATGAAGCGAAGACTTTGAGCATAACCAAAACATGGTCACAAGCATGACTTAGACATCAGGATGTAGAGACTTGAATGCAATGAACAAGAAAGGAAGATGTAAAGACTCACATGAGCTCATAGAGTGAACTTGAGTGTGTACAGTCATCAAACTAAACTCTTCAAGGGAGGCTTCGAAATTGGTGCAGGCCAAAATTTTGGAGGGTGGTTGTAGCTACTACAACACTTGGCGATACATTGGTAGAACTCCAACTTCTCTATTTCAGTTCATTTCTAGCATAGGGCCTTGGTCTTTTAGGGAGTATTGAATCACTGTGCGGGTTACTTTGGTTTCCCCACTTACCCCATGGACATACATAGTTCACCCTTTTCTACTCAGTCACACAATCAAAAGTTCAACGTAGATCTTAGTGGTTTGAATTCGGGAAGGGTAGTTTAGCTCGCAAGTTGAATATTATTCAGTGTATAATTTTTCATCTCTGGTGTTGCGACGTTGCCCTTGGGCTGGACAATACCCTGGTAGAGTCACGTAGGAACACATACATTGCTCCACTACTAGCGAGTCTAGTCGGTAGCCCAGTGGAGTTGCATGCTTCACCTCTCTACGCAGGAAGCCTTTCTCTTCTTTCACATTTGTATTTTTCAAGAGGATTGTGCATAGGAACTTATTTATTTTATGGTTGGAAGAGGGATCCCGACTTATTGAGAGCAGAAGAGGTTGTTCCTTCAGAGAAGCATGTAAAACCTCTGACATAGTTTTGCTCATTTAGATTTTCCTCTTCTCTGTTTCTACTAGTTGGATGAGCTTGAACACACAGAGCAGAAGGTTGAGTACAGGCATGGGGCTTCCCAGTGTAAACACAGGTTCATGGTTGGACCGAAAACTCCCTTGCATACAGTTCATATTTTCCGTCAGGACTTCATCAGCCAAAGTTACAACCAAGCACAGAGAAGGCGGACACAAGATTGGCCAAGTGTTGTAGTGTCACGAGTTTCCTCAAATTTCAACCACATACTCTATTCAAAAGCCAAGACATAGTAGTTGGCAACACTTATTTCTAGAAACAAAAATAGTAATATATAAAACAAACAAAAAAAACAAAGAAAAAGCAAAGATAATAAGCAAAACAAACCAAATGAAACAACAAGTAGCAAGCCGACTATGTACATGGCATGGGCGTGGCCTAACCTATTGAAAATAATGCTTGAGATCTTGGCCATTGGGAGAAAGATTGTCAATCCTCCTTTCTAGTGATTGCAAATGATACGTGTGTGGGCCAAGCCTCTCGTAGACCAATGCAAGTCCACCGAGCTCCGCTACCCGAACCTGGTGGCATTCCAGAAGACCTTCAAGTGAAGACAACACCACTGTTTAAGGTACAGTGTGCAACATGGGCTCGGATGAGGGAACGAGGTAGTTGTTTTTATTCGAGGAAGGATTCAAGTTTCTGAAGTCAATGCATAAGAAGATTTTCCTAGATTTCTTACGTGCATGATTTAAATTAGAAAACCAAGTATAATGACAAACTTTGCAAGTAATCCAAACACTTAAACTGTTAGTCAATCTTTTCGGTGAAAGGAGTGCAAACAACATGTATGTGTTATGTATTCCTTGCTGCAATAGATTGTCTCCTCCTTTACTTGGAACCTCATGTTGGATTGCTCGTGTGTAGTGTGTACTCAGGTCATCATCTACTCGTGAAGACCCATCTCGGTACTGTTCGATCAAGTGGTCAACGATTTGTTGCTGCTATAGTGTGTAGCTTGTACCGAGATTGGCCATCTTCAGGTCGTGGTAGATTCCTAGGTTTCTTTGTTCGTTTGTAGTGTTGGTCCCTTGTGTGTTAAACATGAGTGCTTCATACTCAACATCATTGTTTGTGCCTTCAAACTTCAAAAAGCTCGAAGTCATGCATTGTTCATTGTTTTGGATGACTAAGATACACTCGGTCCTTGAGCCATCATGTGTTACCGATTTGTCAAGACTCATGGCCGATAGCTTGTTTGTATATGGACCGCTTGGCATGCTGGTACTGCTACTACTACTGTTGTTGCTACTACTACTAATATCAGAAAAACAAACTATACAAGTTTCATTATCATCAGTTGGGTGAGGAAGGAGTCCCAACTGCTTATCTGATGAGGTTGGGGTTGGCCATGCAAGATAACACTCCAATGTCTTTTCCAGGAGGCAGTTGCCAAACATGAGTTTTGTGAAGTCCAATGGTTCGTTCTCGCCGTTAAGGAGAGTGACATTGTGTTTCATATACCTCTCAGATAACACCCAGATTTGGTTGCATCTTCCCTTGTATGGAAGCCACATGTGAGACCAATCTCTAACAAAATATCCATCTAACTTGTTGGACCAGTCTCTGCTGAGTAGCAAGCCATATGCTTTGGTATTTCCACAACAAATATGTTGATGCATTGGTGGACTTGACCATCATGGGATATTCAGATGATCACGTCTCGAAGTTCATCAATGGCTAGTACTAATTTTTTGTCAAGTTGGATGGTTCTTGTAGATGTTTCGCTCCATCGTGCATTGATCTTCTTAGCAAAGGAGAGCAGCATGATGTTGGCTTCTGCGCCAGAATCAACCAAGCAATTGTGAACATTGTAGTTGAAAACTTTGAATGAAAGTAGGAATGGGGGCAACTTGATTTTGCTTCTTCCATCCAGAGTGTATTGAGCACAATAGATAGTAATATGGGAGGTGTGCTTTCTCCCTTGCTGGTAGAGGTTGCGCTGTTCGATGTTGTTTGTCCCAATGCACGCAACAAGATATCTCGCTGACTCTGGACTTTGGCTAACTCAAAAAAATTGATGTTCACTCGATTTTTCTTCATGTCATTGACTATGTTGTAGTCCAGAGGTGGTAGAATCACCAAAGTGTTCAAGCTGGAATGGATTTTGTGCTATTCGGAAAAGCGTTCTGCAACTTGCTGCTCATGGATGTATTCTTATCTACCATTGTCTTCCTGAACATGCTTTGTGTCTGTTGCTTCGAGGTAGTCAGTGGATCAGCCTTCTTTATCATCTACCTCACCTTCTCTTGCATTTCCCCAAGTGTAGGGGGAGCCCCTTTACTCCTAATATTGTAATGATCATTTTTCTTTCGGGGCTACTTCTCGGTTTTAGCTTTCAAGATTACTTACGAGCACTGATATGCGTTCACCACATGCCTAGAACTTGGTGTTTCATTAGGTGCAACCTCTTCGTTATCATCAATGTCTTCCGTCTGCTCCTGCATATCACCTTCCGCATCGAGTGTATGACTGCAGATAGAGGTAGCGACTCGCTTCCAATCTAAACAAGAGTTCTCGGGGTGGAACTCTTCGTGGAAGGAACAAAAATTAGGATCAACGCATTGATCGATTTGAAACACAGGCTTTTGTGCAAATTTGGAAGCGAACCAGTTGTTTCTTGTTGAGCTGGTTGATGAACTGTTTGCATGTCTCTGTCTAGGCGGATGACTGCTTATGAATGTGTCTGTTTTTCGTTGCTTGATTTTAGACATTTCTATGGTCAAGTTCTTGACAAGGCGAGTGAGGGTCTCAATATCAATTGCTTCCTTGTCTTCACCCTCACTCACCATTGCTTGGGGATTTTTTCTTGCATCCTTGGAGTCTTTCGTTGATTCATCATCCTTGATGACTCCACTTGCGCGCAAGTCTTTTTCAATAGCAATAGCCTCTTTGTAGCTTTCTAAAAGTGTTGGCTTCGTATCTTGCTTGACAAACTGCGCAATGGTGGTCAGAAGTGCAGACGTGTAATAATCAACAATGGTGGAGTCATGAGGTTTAGTCTTTGCTGCAAATTTGTTCAAAATACACATAAACCTCTAATTGAAGTCTTCCACTTTCTCCTTTCCCTCCATCCTAAGGCTTCCCAATTCCTTGAGCAGCATGGCTGGGGTCTTGTCATCAACAAACTTTTGAAGGAACATACTATTATCGGGAAATCTATTGTCTATGCAGAGCTGATAGTCCTACTAAGATGGGTAGTTATCTTAGAAACAAACAGATTAAAGTTACTTTCGCTTTCATTTACGATAAATATATAGGAGAAGAGCAAAGAATACCAACCTCAATCTTTCACTCGGTTCTTTGCTTGTTCCTTCTCCTTTTTTACAGATCTTTGCCACTCCTCCCTTGAACACTCTGCTTCAAAGAGTACCTATAAAGTCAAAGCAGCATAATACCTTCAAAGTGTAGAGATCTACAATCGTAAACAATATAGGACCAGATATATATTGACCACATACATGCATATAATAGCAAACTTACAAGAATGTGGAGGAAAAATTGAATAGCTTTATTGATATAGAGATTAGAAGAGAGGATTACAACCCATTGATCTGACCCAGCATCATCCTCCCAGCATGAAAGCCCTTCTCCACCTCATGAAAATCTTAGATCACCCAACACTATGATCTTCCACCAGGAAACCAACAACACTTCCTTACAAGATACAAGATTCCAGCCTCTGGATCTTTGGGATGAGGGATCCATATATAGATGATTGTAGGAGGGTGAGTCAGCTTTTGAGATTTTGATTAGTGTCCTCTCTTTGATAGTTCTTGATTCCACTTGGAGATTGATGTTCTCTTACTCATCCCTGGGCGAATTCAGAGAGGCAAGTGTCACAGGAGAAGTTTCTGGAAGATTCCACGATCATCCACCTTGCAAACTGTCTTTTCCATTTGTCTACTCTCGCCCATCGCACCCTATAGAAGGGGTTTTCAATATGCATTGCACTTTTTACACTGAGCAGGTGAGATGCATCGCACCCTCTGCACTGAGCAGTCTGTATGGTCTAGTTTTGACCAGTTCTGAGCAGTTTTCTATGGAGAACTTCTGGGAGATGATGTAATCAGCTGACCTTGTTCCTTTAGGGCATAAAACCAACACTTTTAGGGACTCAGAAGCCCTTGGTTTATGGACATATGTGATTGGGGTTGTAGTGCCCAAATATGTCTATAACAATTGCCCCCTAAAGCATGAGGTCGAAAATCTTTTGATGTTGGGTGAAATGCTTTATCATGAGGATTCGAGGTTCTTTCGAACTGGAAGGCGACCTGTAATAAGATACAATACAATGCATTATCTTCATAACATTTTCATGATCTAGTTGAGGCAAGCATTCCCATGCTAAGCTTTATAAATTCATTTTCATGTACATAGAACAGAGAACCGCCTGTGTGGCAGACTGATGATTCTGATAGAGCCATCATCCTTTGATTCAGATGATCATCTATGCTGCAATGATGTACATTTGATGCCTTTATTTTCCTGAATATATCGCAGCCCAGATGGATGAAACTAGATTCAGGGTCTTCAAACTCGTCCAATCTTCGCCTGAAGTACAAGTCAATCCACGTGAAAAATGTTCTAGAGTCGAACATGGAAAGACATCGCCTGATTACCAGCCAATGATGTAAGCTGTTAACAGGCACGAGAGGAATCAACGATAATGATGATGACCCTCAAGGTACTACAGTACAATTCGTGTGGTGTAAAAAAGGGACTTGGCGTCGAACACCACACAAAATCTTTCGGCCGAAGGCCATTGATGTAAACCTGTTGCCAGAAGTGAGAAACTTGCCATTGAGGCATGCAAGCTTCAAAGTACTGAAGGGTTGTTCCTAGGTCGACTTCTTGGATAATGAGCTGTCGTCGACAAGAAGTGACCCGTCGTAGGAGGGCCTTAATGAATCCCACATCTACGACATGGAACGGAGAAAATGATTGTGGAGGTGAAAATGATCTGATGATGCAGAGTTCAGGGTGGCGGTCATGAAAGAATGAAGCGTGAAGGTATTGCAGCGGGTGAGACACAAGATGGGTTGGTGAATTCTCTAATCGACTTCTCTTGAACATATCGGTGACACTGAAATGAATTGGTAGCATTAACCCCAAAGATGGATGGTGCGGTGGACCAATGGTAATATGACCGGCGAACGAAATAGCCCAACCCGACTCAATCATGGTGACGGAGTGAAAGTGTCATGTTCAAGAGCGACTCGCTACCAATAAAGTTTCTTCAAGTTTTCTTCCCAATTTTCCCTAGTCATTGTTGAGCAGTACCTCTTTATTTTTGTCAAGCTTAAGGAGGATAACATATGATTGTTCTATAATTTTCCCTTCGGGCAAACCCGTCGCTATGTTTTAACAAGCCTAGAGACAGTGACACTCGTTCTTGTCCGCATGGACAAGTTTGTCGCTATTGGTTTTAACGAGTTTAACAACAAAAACAACTCATTCCTTTTTCAATTTTAGAGAGTCTGAAAAGGGATGGAAAGGAAACTCCAGTAATACTTTTTCATCATATAATCCCTTAGGTCTGAAAAAGTATAAAATAACATGAAAGGGATGAATTTTCGATAGTTTTAATGAGCCGAACAAGACAAGCGCTCTATCTTTTTGTGTAATAATCCCTCAGGTCCAAAAGGATTAAAATCTAGAAGAGGGATAGTGCTCCCAGTAGCTTTAACAAGCTGGAGAGGCCAACTGCTCGGCAATCTTTTCATATTTTACGAGTCAGGTGAAAAGAGCTTAAAGGATACTTGTCTTTGGGGAACGAGTGATATTTTCGGGTAGCTGCTAATTCCAGGTAAGGTTTGGAATTTTCCAATCATGGCAGTGTCACAAGGATGGCTAATAGAATCACTCTTCGCAGCTATTCCTCAAAAGGGTAAAAAATCAAATGGAGGCGTATGATCGGCTAAAAAGAGTGGAGGTGATGGTAAGAACACGACCAGGGCTCAAAAAGCTGATGATAATGCATTTGCAATGGTTATTTACCGGAGGTTGGTTCATTTTTCAATGAGATTAAACTCTGGGGGAACATTTTCTCATTGCTTAGGTTTAATTTTTAACGATCTTGAACTTCGCACAAAAACTACTCGTGGCGGGTTTATTTTTTAACGAGCTTGAACCCTGCGATAACACTACTCATGGCCTGGTTAATTTTTTAATAAACTTGAACCATGCAACAACATATGCTCAAATTTAGTTTCATGTTTACACAAGCTTGAAATGAAAAAATATGCTTGTTACAAGTTCTTATGCCCCCAACATAATAACGCAAATCGAGGTGCATGCCCCCAAGCTTCATTGCATTCAACACGGTGGTTGGAATGAAGGCTTACCTTCGAGATCTTTGAAAGACTCGACTTGAATTTGGAAAGGGAGTTCTTTCATTTTTAATGAGTTTGACATAGTAAAAGAACTATCCTCATAATCCATCGTATTTATAGTATTCGATAGGAAATCAAATACTGAAGGATGATCAAGGTCACTGGAACAATCTTCTTTGTAATCTGGAAGATGGGAATGATGGTGGTAATCTTCCCATGGTGCCCAGTCAATTATCATCGACTGAACAATTCCTTCATTTGTAGAATGTACATGGGACCAAGGATCTGAAGAGGTACCATATTCCTTAGACCTATCTATCCAAACACTAGATGAGCGTTGATTTGGGTTTTCCCCCCAGGCCAAGAAAATTGATTGCTACAATATTTCTAAAATGGCGATGATCCATGCTATCAAAATGTTCAGGAATCTTCTGAATCTAGAAGATATCATATTGCAGGTTCCCACCATGGCCACTTCCGCCAGATTGTTTAGAGGCGGTAGGGCAAAAGTACCCATCAATGTAGGGTCTTTTAGTAGGCCTACTCTGATATTTTGAAGCGACTGAGAGCTTCTGTGGATCATCGGAATGCTTCCCGTAACTTGTGAACCGTTGGGGAGAAAGGTTTGTTGGTCGACGATTGTAATCCCTCCTTGAAAAGGAAATGCAATCTTTCTGAAGTATGTCAACACAACAACAACCATAGCATAAATCTAGGGCCTTCCAAGTAGGATGTTGTACTCGAGGTTTCCATCAATAATTTCAACATCAATTTCTATTGTTTTGCCCCCCAGTTCGACTCGCAAGTTACTTAAAATCCCGTATGGCGTGTATGTTCGTCCATCAAATGATTTTAACACCGTTGACAATCACGACAAGGGTGGTGAGCCTAAAGTTTTCCAGCAACTCATTGACATAATACATGTAGATGCCCCCTCATCAATAATTGTTCGATGAACAGTTTTGTTGAGGGATTTCACTTGGATGAGGAAAGCGAGTTATGCTGGTAACTGAGGTTGATATCCTTTATGATTAAAGGCCACAAGATTGGAATTCGCTGGGTCAATCCCACCTATTGCTGATAATAGATCTTGCTTCTGGGAGGGGTAATTTTGCATTATCTCAAGTGTCGACATAGCGGATGACGATTGGGTCAAGTCCTATACTATATTATAATTTTTTGCTGCTCTGGAACAAGGATTAAATATCGATTTGTGTACTACTCCCTTTGGTGGCTTTATCGTTAGCTCAGGAATGATGGGTGGCACAACTTCGGTTGAAGTTGTTTTCGAACTACTAGGTTGATCATTAGCCTTGTTGTTCGACAACTATGGATTCCCGTAATATTTATTCCTTGTCGATATCAAAGAATCATTTTGCTACTTTGAAACAGACAACTTCTAGCACTTGGGACGGGGAAGCATTGTCACTAGCAACCAGATTTGTTCCTGGATTTGGAAACGGATCAATCAATACCGTCGAGGTTTTTTAACTCTTCAAGAATTTTCTAAGCTCAGCTTTATATGGAAAATCTTTCGTCCAATGATCCTCATCACATATAAAGCATGGATGGCTTGGTTTCCTATCTCCAGAAGGGTTTGCAGAAGATTTTTCAAGAGATGGCTCCTCCTGTTTTTTCTTCTTCCCTTTATTTTTCTTCTTGCCTCCTGGTTGCTTCAATTCTTTGCCTTTATCAGTGGACATGACATTTACTTCCAAGGCGAGAAGTTCTTCATTTGCATTTTGACTAGAAACCGTGCGAGCTTTCTTCAGTGTAGCCTTTACGATTTTCGTGCTAGTCGTACCTATCACACCATCGCCGGCATGAGAGTCTTTGTTTGATTTAGGAGGAGGGGGAATGGAATATTCCAATCTAGGAGCATCAGGGATTTTGTCATAGAGCGTGCCAGAGTAATTATAGATCAAGTCTAGATATTGCACACGAGCAATGACTTGCTCTTTAGTGACGACTTCTCCCTTTGCCACATCTTCTGTGATACAAGGTAACAATGAATTAATAAACCATTTAGCTAACAGCTGATTAGGAACATATCTTTTTACCATTCTATGATGATGCCACCATTCATGGATATGATCAGATATATGAGTGGCTATTGTCTATTTGAAATTGGTAAGGAGCTCTGTTCCTGTTTTGTACCTTATAGGTAATTGAAAATGGGTTAAAAAGGTTGTGGCAAGGGTACTGAAGTTATCAAATGAAGCTCTAGGCAATTCAATATACCATTTTACTGCCAGACCAGTTAACGTTTGTTGAAAAAGGCGAAGCCTAATCAAATCATCATTTAGAGTGTTGGATGAACACCACAGATGAAAACTCATCACATGATTTGACGGGTCTTCACTCAGATTTCCATTAAATTTAGGAATATCTGACGAACGTTTATGAGGAATCACCGGCCACCAAGGGGCATAAGCAATTGGATTGTTTGTTAGTCGATTTAGATCTGGTAACTTTAAAGTTGCCACGAAGGGCAATTGTTGATTCAGGTTCAGTGAAGCATACCCAGGATAGGATGGTATCACCTGAGCAGTGGGTCTTTGCATACCAGCATAATGTATTTGATGCTGGTAACTTTGGTAAGGTTGATGAGCATAACCATTATGAAATGATTGATCTTGACCGTTTCGAATATACGGTTTCCCATTACTTGCAAAGATTAGTTACTCAGATCCTTGGTAAGCATGTTGGAATTGTGGTTGTTGATATTGCACCAGCCATGGTTGTGAAACCATTTGCTATTGTCCAATACTGACCATTTGACCAAGATGAGGGGTAATAATACCCGTTTGAACCTAGGTCACTCCGGTTAGGGAGCCACTAATCAGTGATTACGACTGTGTCATGGAGACAGGAGGTTGTTGTATTGCAACCTGAGAAACTTGAGGTTGGTATACAACAGGCAACGCTTGTACTTGCGACACTGTCAAAATGGCCGGTGTAGTGGGGATATTCGACACAGGTAGACTTTGTTGCATTGAGTATACAACTCTTGGTTGTTGAGGAAGTATTGGCACCCAACCGCTGGATGTAATCCCAGCATGACCTAAATTCTGTTATGAACTCCCATATGGTTGTTCTCCCAGAGGAAATAATGAAAGGGTATACTGCCCCCCATATGGTGGCAATCCAGTGTGCAAAGGAACAATTGGCCTTTGGGGACAAGACTTCCCAAATTGATACTGTTGCGAAGGATCAATTTGTCGAGACTCGACATAAGAGATTCCAAATATTATTCTGAAAAAGCAAACAGGAACAAACCATACTGTTGAAACAGTCCCTGGATGGACTCCATCTAGCAGTTGAGAGCTAGTTGGGACAGATGGTATACCAGGGAACATTGTTGGAGTAGCAGCAGGAGGTTCTGTTGCTGTTGTGTCAGATGACACAGTCCTGGATGTCGACGGTTGTTTAGACATATCTATTCTATCCAAGAGATTTACTAGCGATTCTACAAGAACTTGCAATGAAGAGAGACTAACTTCTGATGAAGAAGGATATAGGGTGATCTTGGCTCCAAAATGCACTGGAGCACTGGACCAGTGACGAAGCATCCTACACAATCTCTTCTATAGCAATCAAACCAGGTGGGAGAGGTAGACCGTCAGGTCCGTAAAATATTTCTGGTGCCGAAGAAGGTATAGGTTCTGCAGTGACAGATGTTTGGGGAATAACACCTTCCGAATTAGCTGTAGGTGGAGCCGATTCAGGACTAGAATTGTTTACCATTACACTAGGATCAGTTCTAATGTCCTCTTGTGGCTGTGAAATTTCTTCTATAGAGGCAGGGATTCTAGAAATGGTTGGAGTAACTGGAGTCTCTGAGGATGTCGGAACACTTGTTCCAACCAAACCAGGGGACTTTGATCTGGTTAAACGAGTTCGCTTTGTCCAAAATAGTTTCATTTCTGAGGTCAAAGACGATTGACTCGTAAGTCTCCGCGAACGACGGGGTTTCAATTGACTTTCTTCCACGATTGCGGATTAATTGATCAACTGAAAATAAAGGGGAAAAATGATTCCAAATTTAATGAATTTTAGATGCTTTTACACAACTTGCTTTTTCAATTTTAAAGAGACAAGAAAAAGGAAAAGATGACTCTAGTCACCTTCAATTTTTAATGACCCTGAAGTGACAAGTGCTCAGATGGACCTTTTCCTTTAAGGAGTCTGAAAAGGAATGAAAGAGACTACTCTGTAAATCTAGACAGAGGGATTACCAAACCAATCGCAAAATTTTAGAATACTTTTTACGGTACGACAATCAATCTTCCCAAATGTTGTGTTCAGTGCATTGCGATTGATAGGGCGGTAGACACGGCTTCCTAAGGATAAAGGATGTAGCCTATTGTGGTCTCCAAATATCTACTCGATGGTATGTGGGAGCACAAGTCCAAAGTGGCACTTGTCATCTCAAAGAGGAGGAATCACCCAACCTACAATGAAAGCGATAGTTACCAGGCTTTATGACGCCGGAATACGTCTCTAGCCTAGACTTCTAAATGTTGTGCGTTAGGTTCCAAAGCGTTTTTATGTTCATTGAATTTATTTTACATTTGATCTTTCTTAAGAAGTTTTCCTTTCAGGTTCACTGCATGATGTAGATATACAATTCCTAAAATGCAGTCTAAGATGATAAACGATCGTTTAATATTCTTTTTGCAGTGAAAATCCTAGCTACTAAGGAAAGAGAAATGAGATTCTTTTCAACATAGAGCAAAGAGCACACACTGGATGCACTGTCCTAAATCAAACCAACAAGCAATCTAAATGCAAATACACATGCATGTATTTGTTTTCGCTTTCCTAATGTGTGAATGACAAAAAGAATGCTAAATACAAATTTGAATCGTTTCAAGTGACAGTACTAACGACTTTCTTTTCAAAAAACGAAAGGAAGATAATGATGACACTTTGCGATTTTGAATTGAAAATTGCTTTCGACACTTGAAAAACTACTAATTCAAATCAAATACAAGAGTAACAGTGTAATCGACCATCAAGAACAATAGGATTCTTTTCTTTGACTGAAAACGACTCGTGCGACACTTTCAAATCAAAAGATGATAGCTTGATTACGCTACTTGTTTGTAAAGGAGAATCGTAAATGGTGAACAATACATAAATACATTTACAATTCTTTATAATATGGATGTTGAATCATGGAAAGGAAGGGAGTTTCCACAGAGGTATACTGATCAGAGACAACAAAAATCCTGAATAGAGCTGAAGAGAGTGAACAAAAAACCAAAATATGGAAGCAGAAGAGGTCTTATCTGATCATCGCACCTGTAACACAGGGAAAGTGCGATGCATCTCACCTACTGCACGCGAGAGGTGCGATGCATCCAGATTCCCAAGAGGAGAAGGTGCGATGGTCTAGGGACGAGACTTCAACTTGGTTCTGGGTCACAGTTTGTAGCTTAGTTCAAGGATTTAGGCTGCGCAAGTGATAGTCAGTAAATGCAAATCACAGGGGCTGATCTAATGAGGCTACTTGACCCACCACCAGGGCAATTAGGATGTTTGAAAATCAATTGTTCAGTTTATAAACAAAACCCAGAGATAGACTGAAGCAGCATTGATCTACTTTTCACTTGCATAGGAAATGCAGTTCGAAGGCTAGCTGGCTTGACATCAGGCTCCGTTTGTAAGTTTATAAAGCAAAAAAATATGGATAAGCAAAAAAAACTACTCTTTCCTCAGCGGAGTCACCATTTTGTTATCAGGAAATCTATTGTCTATGTAGAGCTGCTAGTCCCACTAAGATGGGTAGCTATCATAGAAACAAACAGATTAAAGTTACTTTCGCTTTCCTTTACGAGAAATAGATAGGAGTGTTGCACAAAAAATTGTCACCATGACTTTCTACAGTTTATGTGAGTCCATCAATACTCATACATACCTCCTTTGCAAGTCTTAAACCTCATCTCTTCATGTCAAGCATTGAAAATGGGAGAAAGACCTTAAAAATGTCTCAAATCCTGGTTTCGCACTTTCTCCTAGCATTGCCTACAGTGCCGCACCTAATGGTCATGTTTCCTGTGAACCTGACCTCTCTGTATATTGAGTGATGGGTGCGAACCCCTTTGAAAATTAAAAAGGCGTGAGTTCATTCTTTAAAACTCATCTTGGGTCACTTCTAGACACTTCTAGAAGGAATATTACGCTGGCAAGTTTGCTCCACCTTGGTTCATCCATTCCATAACTAAGGGAGCTAACCCCATGATATGAGGTGCTTATCCCATTGAAGGAGGAACTTATCCCTTAAATGGTGGACCTGCAACTTCCTCCATTTGCACTATAAATTCAGGCATTGGGCTGGTTGTAGAGGGGGTTGAAAGCTGAAGATTCTTGAGGGTAAATGCTGTTAGAAATTAGACTTCCTTTTTTGAGCTTGTGAGAGGAGAGATCACATACCTTTCATTTCATTTGGGAAGTGAGTGAGGCTTGTCAATAGAGGAGACCCCTGCTGGACCCTGGAAAGGACTTGTGCAACATCAAGGCAAAGGTTTTAAAGTTATTTTATTCATTAAGTTAATACAATCAAGTTTATTTTTCTCAATGAACTGTCTCTAATAGTTTGTTTTATGAGCTCCTTGATCTTCATAATGAACATGTTTTGTTATACGCAGGTATGCTTTGACGTGTGCTTGTTTGTGTATGCAGGTTATTGAATGGGAACTGCTTGAAGCTATTGGGATAAAACTGCCTCAAACAAGTGTTGGACCGAGGTAGGGCCTTTTACACTTCTTAGTATTCATTAATGAATTGAAACATGTTTAGAGAGAAATAGGTTTGCTTGTTATCTTTGTTGCTAGATATCATTAGATACTAGGGAGATCGGTCTTGTCTACAAGAACGATTTATCCGGCCAATTAGGATGTTTGAAAATCAATTGTTTAGTTTATAAACAAAACCCAGAGATAGACTGAAGCAGCATTGATCTACTTTTCACTTGCATAGGAAATGCAGTTCGAAGGCTAGCTGGCTTGACTTTAGGCTCTGTTTGTAAGTTTATAAAGAAAACAAAATATGGATAAGAAAAAAAACTACTCTTTCCCCAATAGACTCACCATTTTTTTATTGGGAAATCTATTGTCTATGCAGAGCTGCTAGTTCCACTAAGACGGGTAGCTATCTTAGAAACAAACATATTAAATTTACTTTCGCTTTCCTTTACGAGAAATAGATAGGAGAAGAGCAAAGAATACCAACGTCGATCTTTTGCTCGCTTCTTTGCTTGTTCCTTCTCCTTTTTGACAGATCTTTGCCACTCCTCCCTTGACCACTCCACTTCAAAGAGTACCTGTAAAGTCAAAGCAGCATAATACCTTCAAAGTGTAGAGATCTACAATCGTAAACAATATAGGACCAGATATATATTGACCACATACATGCATATATTAGCAAACATACAAGAATCTGGAGGAAAACTTGAATAGCTTTATTGATATAGAGATTAGAAGAGAGGATTACGACCCATTGATCTGACCTAGCGTCATCCTCCCAACATGAAAGCCCTTCTTCACCTCATGAAAAGCTTAGATCACCCAACACTATGATCTTCCACCAGGAAACCAACAACACTTCCTTACAAGATACAATATTCCAGTCTCTGGATCTCTGGGATGAGGGATCCATATATAGATGATTGTAGGAGGGTGAGTCAGCTTCTGGGATTTTGATTAGTGTCCTCTCTCTGATAGTCCTTGATTCCACTTAGAGATTGATGTTCTCTTACTCATCCCTGGGTGAATTCAGAGAGGCAAGTGTCACAGGAGAAGTTTCTAGAAGATTCCATGATCATCCACCTTGCAAACTTTCTCTGCCATTTGTCTACTCTCACCCATCGCACCCTACAGAAGGGGTTTCCAATATGCATCGCACTTTTTACACTGAGCAGGTGAGATGCGTCGCACCCTCTGCATTGAGCAATCTGTATGGTCCAGTTTTGACCAGTTCTGAGCAGTTTTCTGTGGAGAACTTCTGGGAGATGATGTAATCAGCTGACCTTGTTCCTTTATGGCATGAATCAACACTTTTAAGGACTCATAAGCCCTTGGTTTATGGACATATGTGATTGGAATTGCAGTGCCCAAATATGTCTATAACAGTTACCCCCTAAAGCATGAGGTCGAAAATCTTTTGATGTTGGGTGAAATGCTTTATCATGAGGATCCGAGGTTATTTCGAACTGGAAGGTGACCTGTAATAAGATACAATATAATACATTATCTTCATAACATTTTCATGATCTAGTTGAGGCGGGCATTCCCATGCTCAGCTTTATAAATTCATTTTCATGTACATAGAATAGACAACTGCCTGTGTGGCAGACTGATGATTCTGATAGAGCCATCATCCTTTGATTCGGATGATCATCTGTGCAGCAATGATGTACATTTGATGCCTTTATTTTCCTGAATATATCATAGCCTGAATGGATGAAACTAGATCCGGGATCTTCAAACTCATCCAATCTTCGCCCGAAGTACAAGTCGATCCATGTGAAAAATGTTCTAGAGTCGAACATGGAAAGACATCGCCTGATTACCAGCCAATGATGTAAGTTGTTAACAGGCATGAGA
>APFE030281424.1:88644-111328 GCA_000404065.3 Pinus taeda | reverse complement strand
TGGTGTGAAAAAGGGACTTGGTGTCGAACACCACGCAAAATCTTTTGGTCGAAGGCCATTGATGTAAACCTGTCGCCGGAAGTGAGAAACTTGCCATTGAGGCATGCAAGCTTCAAAGTACTAAAGGGTTGTTCCTAGGTCGACTTCTTGGATAATGAGCTGTCATTGACAAGAAGTGACCCGTCGTAGGAGGGCCTTAATGAATC
Source organism: Pinus taeda (assembly GCA_000404065.3). NCBI lineage: Eukaryota > Viridiplantae > Streptophyta > Pinopsida > Pinales > Pinaceae > Pinus > Pinus taeda. Next base: position 111,122 of record APFE030281424.1, on the reverse strand, counting down.
CCACATCTACGACACAGAACGGAGCAAATGATTGTGGAGGTGAAAACGATCTAATGATACAGGGTTCAGGGTGGCGGTCATGAAAGAATGAAGCGTGAAGGTATTGCAGTGGGTGAGACACAAGATGGGTTGGTGAATTCTTTGATCGCCTTCTCTTGAACATATCAGTGACACTGAAATGGATTGGTAGCCATCGTTTGGTGTGGGAGTCCCATCCAGTATGATGGCTCAGTTGCCATTGTCTTAAGGATTTGCCTCAACTCTTGCTTGTCAGCATAGGAGAGTGGTTTTCTTTTTCTTCGAGAAGTGAGGTTCATGTGCCTGGTGAGTGTAAGTGTCACTTGTGTCAATGGTTCTTTCACTATCGAGGGAGAGGGTGAGAGTGAGTTCCAAGTCGATTGGGAGTAGTCCCAAAACTGCTAGGAACACACAACACAATAGGACATGCACAGCTTCTCGTAGAGCAGTCCACAGAGATGCGGAAGTCACAACATACGAGGTAAGATAACACGTATAAAACTCGTGGATCATTCTGAACGAGTGCAACAGTTGTTACAGAAAGTTTCATGTGAAAGGTCTGTATGATGTCCGAGAGAGTAGTCTACACGGATGAGACAACGATAACAACATATACAACACATTTCCATTAATATATTATGCGTTACAACAAATGAAGTAGTTCAGATGTAGAAAACAAGTTAAAGAAGCATGCATTACAAGTGTTAAAAATCAGTCTTACAACAGATACAATACATGTGTGAAAATATGTTGGTATATTAGCAGGCTTTTGAATTAAGTGAAACTTCTAAGACACAGCATTACACCATACATCACTAAACCCGAGTGTGGGGCAATGGAGCCACTACTTAATCCTCAAAGAAAATATTACAGACTCTCTTGGCTATGTGGGAGGAGATGAGGTGAAAATTCCTTTACATGTATAAATGAGGGGGTATTTATAGCCAAGGGTGAAACTGACCATCGTGGTTGTTCAACTACCCTCATGACCATTTGACTTCCATGAATTTTCAACTTACATGACTCTTTGTTCAACAAGTTGGTCTCTTGGACTTCCACATTACATCACATTGATTAACAACAAGCCCATAGTGGAGATGTGAGCGACATGACTCATGACGTGACTTGACATGACTTGACATGAAAATGCCGGTACATTCATGCTGCTATTGGAGTTCATGTCAAGCTATAGTGTTGCTAGGTGATGGATGTCTTCATGGGGTATCATACCTTCACCTCTGCATGGCGAAGTGCGTAGAGTCTTCGATGGTCCTTGGTTTGCTTGATGAAGCTTTAGAATTCTCTTTATTACCTGTACCCTGAGGTCTTGCTCGCTTCTTGTCCCACTTTCCTTTGTTCTTATCGTCACCCTTCCATTCTTTCTTAGTCTCAAATATGTGATTCGATTTCACATAACAATGTTTTAGCTTTTGGATGGCCTCCTCCAATGATCTAGGCTCATTGAACTCAATCATGTCTTTGAATGCGATCAATAATTCAATTATGAATATTTTAATCCTGTCTTTGAATGCAATAGGTAATCCATTGATGAATCTTAGAATCTTGGCCTTCTCCTCCTTGAGGTAAGGCACATACCTTAGTAGCTCCAAGAATCTACTAGTGTACTCTTCATTTGTCAATGATCCCATCTTTAGCTCATAGAATTATTTTTCCTTGTATTCAAAGTATCTCTTCAATAGATACATCTTTCGGATAGCCTCTCAAACTCACTCCAAGTCAAATCCTCCTCGTGAATACCTCTCACATTATTCACATATTCCCACCAAATATCTACTTTACCTTTGAGGCTAAATGTAGCTACAAGGGATTTCATGTTCTCTAATCACGCAACCTGAAGGAATTCCTCATACCAAGAAACCATGCTTCTACATCATATGATTTAATCATCTCTCCATCAAATGTATGTGGTTTTTCTTTCTTAAACTCATTTGAAAAATATCCCCTATTACTCCTCCTGTAAGGATGATAATAATGATGACCATAATGCCTATCAAAACCATAACTAGAGTAGTACCTGTGTCCATCACCTCTCCCATCTAGAGTGTCCAACAACCTACCATCTCTCATTGTGTCATCTCTATCCAACCTATGACCGCCATGAAAACTACTTCCATATGCCCCATTAGTTCTTTCCTCCTGCTCATGGCTAATCCAAAGTGGTCCTTGTCGCTACAATTTTTGACAAACTTTGAAGTATCATTGCATTTACCTCTGCTTGTTTCTCTTGTGCCAGTATGATTTTGTCATTGTATGCCTTACAACTCCCAATTTATACCGTTAAGCTTCTTAGTGTGTCTGTCAAATCAAAAGAGTGCTGGACACCACGCTGCTCATCTGATCCATGGGGAGAGTCTCAGGAACTATATTCTACCATATTGCTAGTCATCTTTGATATTCTTCCTGCAAGGTATATCATGTAAGCTAAAACAAATCACAATAATCCAAAGTACGTAAGAATAATTCAGGGAGGATAACTCGTCTGCAATATCAACAAATCAGTATAATACATGTATAACATAATATGACAGCATATATAAATATAACACATAATAATATAAGCATATACCCATCATTCTAGCTAGAGTCTAATCGTCACTGCATGACCATATCAACTACACATACCATGACCTCATGCATGACAACAACCACCACATCAATATACATTTGACCACATGTGAATACTAACGTGCATGAAAAATGCATAATCAACAATACACTCATGACAACGCACTCCACAATGACACCATCAACTTCCCATGGTGAAACCAATACAACCATAACCCATACCATACAAATGTAATAAGCACATGGTATCACAACAAAATAAACACATATGCAATAGACATGAATGCATGATCAACACACAACCCATCCAGTCCAAGGGGTGAACCATGCTCTGATACCACTATGTAGTATCAAATATGACCCAAAGGGAGTGAAACCTACTCTGATACCACTTTGTAACACCCTCCTCCCACATCTACCCAAGTAATCGGCCAACCGAGGTAAACATGTGATGAGAAGTTACTATGATATGATTTGACTCCCTATGTGTCAGTTAAGGAAGTGGAACTGATGGAAACACACCATACAAACCTTCCACATCAAAAAACAAAACTCCTAGGATCCATCCCAACCACTTAGGTAACTAGCCCCCGATACCAACTATTTTTTTAGACCATTAAACCCTCAGATACTCCCTTGACATGGGCAAGCATGCGTCCAGGAGGCTCCATACGCTCCTAGAGCATCGATATGCGTGAGTCTAGGGACTTTTTTGCTTAGTGTTATGTTCACGTCTCTGGGATTTGAGCTAAATTTTCAAGCCCAAACCCCAAGTCATTGCCCAGAACTCAATGACACTTTCAGAATTGCAATATAAAAACAAAAAAATGATACACACAATTTACACTTGAACAAGGACTTGACTAGACCCCTACTAGCCACGACAGGCATTTCGTCAAACATGTCACAAATATGTAATCGGCAGGTTTAAACAACAGATATGAGCATAGGGGTCTCATACTCATCTGAGAATCACTAAGAAGCATTGATGCCTCAACACATTAGCTGTAGTTTCATCCATTAGGCTATTGATACATTGTCCATTCATTTACAAGTTAAAAACATCATGAGAGCCATACATAGCCATTGTCGCCACACATGTGCATAACCACCATAATAACAACATAAATACCAAGGAAACAACAACCATATAATCCACTTATAAACCAGTATAATACTCATGAAATTACAAGAAGAAATAATCTCATATTTATGATGCAAAGGCCAACCAATTGTGGGACTTCTATGAACCACTCGACTGTAGACATGGCTGGGCCAAATCTCTCTTCAGCTAGTCACCCATGTGTCTTATTCCAAGCATGAATGTGGGATTTTATAAAACACATCAAATAAAACCATTCAGGGCTTCTAGAGGCCAAGCCACCTCAACCCATAAAATAGTGATTCCATCTCATGGTTGGACATCACAAAACCATCTTGTTGATGGTGCTGGACCCGCCAACATTCAGGGGATCACCCCAATATGAAGTCCCAACTAGACCTCACACCATTTGGTGTGGGAGTCCCATCCAGTATGATGGATGGGTTGCCATTGTCTTAAATATTTTCCTCAACTCTTGCTTGTCAGCACATGAGAGTGGTTTTCTTTGTCTTCGAGAAGTGAGGTTCGCTTGCCTGGTCAGTGTAAGTATAATTTGTGTCAATGGTTCTTTCACTGTCAAGGGAGAGGGTGAGAGTGAGTTCTAGGTCTATTGGGAGCAGTCCCAACACTGTTAGGAACACACAACACAACAGGACATGCACAACTTCTCGCGGAGCAGTCCACACGAATGCGACAATCACAACATACAAGGTAATATAACACGTACAACACTTATAGATTAGTCCAAATGAGTGCAACGGTTGTTACAACAAGCTTCATGTGAAAGGTTCATATGATGTCTAAGGGAGCAGTCTACATGGGCGAGACAACGATAACAACATAGACAACACATTTCCATTAATAGATTATGCATTACAACATATGAAGTAGTTCAGATGTAGAACACAGGTTAAAGCAACATGCATTACAAGTGTTAAAGATCAGTCTTACAACAGATACAATACATGCGTGAAAACATGCTAGCTTATTAGCAGGCTTCTGAATTAAGTGAAAGTTCCAAGACTCATCGTTACACCATACATCACTAACCCTAAGTGCGGGGTGTTGGAGCCACTACTTACTCCTCAAAGAAAAGATTACAGACTCTCTTGGATATGAGGGAGGAGCTGAGGTGAAAGGTCCTTTGCATGTAAAAATGAGGGGGTCTTTATAGCCAAGGGTGAAATTGACCCTTATGACTATTCAACTACCCTCATGATCGTTTGACTTCCATGACTTTTCGAATTACATGACTCTTTGTTCAACAAGTGGGTCTCTTGGACTTCCACGTTACATCACATTGATTGACAACAAGCCCATATTGGATATCTAGGTGACATGACTCATGACGTGACTCGACATGACTTGACATGACAATGCTGGTACATTCGTGCTACTGCTGGAGTGCATGTCGATCTATAGTGCTGGTGGGTGATGGATGTCTTCATGGTCTATCATAGCTTCACCTCCGCATGGTGAAGTGCACGGAGTATTTGATGGTCCTTGGTTCACTTGATGAAGTTTTAGCATGTTGTTCCTTGCTTGCATGCTAGAAGGCTTGACAGGATCATATGTTTGCGAAGGTGCATGTTCGTTGTGTTTGTATGGTTCGTATGATTCATTCGTTCGTCTGTTGGTGAACCTGTCCTTCTACATGTGCTCCCTTCATTCATCCCATTCGTCGTCTTGCCATGTTTGTTGGTGTACCTATACCTACAGTCACTCAGGACAAGGTGACATCAAATCCAAAACCTCCTAGTCTACCATGACACATGATCATTCGGATGCAGGTGACTGGGAAAGGCAGCAAGGCTGTGATGCGGGATGATGGATCCGAGCACTACTGATGAAAACTGCGCAAGTCATTGAGTGATGGAGATGGGCAATCAGAGTCGATAGAGTCTGTTTGTGAGGTCTGGCTCAGTTGGGAGGAAAAATTGCGCAAAGTTTGGTAGGAACATTTTGGGTTGCTGGAAGGCAAGGCAGGCATGCTCTGCACATTTTTCAAAATGAATGGGTAGTGGTGCTAGATAGCTATATTTGTGCAATTTTCCAGAGGAAAGGGTCGGGCTATATGAAGGGTCAGCAGGCAGGCATTGTGCAGTTTTTTGGGGAAACTGCCCGGGAGACTAGTAGCCAAAACTGCATAATTCCCAAAGGGAACTTCCAATTGGCTGTTGGGGTCATTGGTAGCCAAAACTATGCAATTCCTAGAGGGAACTTCTAGTTGGATGCTAGGACACTGGCACTAGAAACTGTGCAATTCCTGGAGGGGATGCTGGCTAGGAAAAATGCACTGAGGCCGGGAGGCCATCCTACTGATCATCTCTGCACAATTTTTGAACTGAGATGAATGATGGGTAGTATAAGGCCTACTCATGAGAAATGCATGATTTCTAAGATGAATAGTCGGTCGACTATCGGGGTGACTGATTGGGAAAATTGCGCAATTTTCTGAGGGAGATAGGGATGGGCACTTGGTGTCTGTCCGACCTATCTGCACAATTTCCTTAGTTAGTTGAGTGGGTGAGTTCAATGGTCTCTGCGTAATATTTTAGGATAGTAGTCCCGCAGTGACTGTCGGGTCCGACTGTCCGGGTGGCCAACATGATAGTTGATTGGATTCCTTGCGTAGCACATCTTGAAAAGACTAGCTTGGTTCTTCTACGTTGTTTTGGTTGAAAATTGATCGATTCGATGGCAGGGTGATGTTCCGGCTGTCAGAGGAGAGTCTGGTCTTCAGAAATTTCAACAAAAATGGCTAAGCGTGTGAACAATCAAAAGATGCATAGGTGATCATATGAACACACGCTTGCATGACTTGACGATGAAATGACCAAACCATCCAGACACATATGTTCAACATGATTGACTGATGGTGCAAGAGACAAGCACGACACTCGTGATTGATCGTTCATTGATCGAGACGATGCTTGCATGGAAGTGAATGTGACTCTATGTGTGAGTGCGAGAGATGCTTTCATAGCGAACACAACAAGCACATATGAAGCGAAGACTTTGAGCATAACCAAAACATGGTCACAAGCATGACTTAAACATCAACATGCAGAGACTTGAATGCAATGAACAAGCAAGGCATATGTAAATACTCACATGAGCTCATGGAGTGAACCCAAGTGTGTACAGTCATCAAGTGAAACTCTTCAAGGGATGCTCTGAAATTGGTGCAGGCAAAAATTTTGGAGGGTGGTTGTAGCCGCTACAACACATCTCTATATTGGTCTCTACCCAAGCCTTCCAGGGCTCTAGAGTCTTTGTTCCAACCAAGGCTTCTAAGAATAGTAACTCAACCCACAACTATTGTCGAGATATAGAGTGTTTGTCTAACCAAGGCTCGAAGACGATTAACTTAACCCACCAAGGGCTCTAGAGTGTTTGTCCAACCAAGGCTCCATGACTAGTAACTCAACCCAAGTTGTACAGGGCTCCAAAGCATTTGTCCAACCAAGGCTCTAAGACCTAGTAACCTAACCCAAGCTAAAGGAAACATGAGAACCAACCAGAAAACAAAGAAATAATCCCACAACACCATGGCTATTTAGGAACTGGAAAGGCTAGGCAAATCCACTATCAATCCAGACAATCCTCCATGCCAATGACAGATCATGACCAATAAACCACTTGCATATGCCATGCATGCCAAAACTAGTGAGAGAAACATACATGCAACTCAGTACCTAAAAGAAAAATCCATTGTAGTTGTTGATCTCAATGTCCTCTTGCACTTTCTTGCTCTTCCTTTGCCTTGTTGCTCCAAAGTTCCACGTATGTTACACTCCTCCAAGAGTTCTCCAAGAAAACTCTGAGTGTCCAAGAGTATGAGAGAGAGAGAGAATAGAGAGAGACCTCCAAAACTGAACTGAACTGAAGAAAAAAAAAAAAAAATAATAATAATAATAATAAATAAAAAAAATTGTGTATTGATCCTCAAAAGATGTTTTATTAACGAGGCCTCTGTTTTCTTCATTTTCCTCCTCGCATGCAACTTGTGACCTTTCACCTTCCTTTTCTCCTAATTTCCAGTATTTTCATAAATAAATGTGCCGATTTGCCATCTTTCCTTTCCAAAGCCTTTGCCAATTCCTTAGCCATTAAATAATCACCAATGGTCCCCATCACTATTCTTTTGCCCAACCTTAAGATTGGAATAATTGTCCCATGAAATTTCGTTACTATTTTTCCTTGATTAACTTTTATTACATAGAATTTCAACGAGGGTTGTTACAAGGTTAATGTGTAATTAAGATTGGAATAATTGTCCCATGAACTTTCGTTATTATTTTTCCTTGATTAACTTTGATTACATAGAATTTTCACGAGGGTTGTTACAAGGTTAATGTGTAATTAAGAAAAATAACCCAACACCATCAATATTTTCAATAACCTAAAGGGTAAACTCTCATTTGAGATATTATAGAGAATTGAACACAAGTAAATAAAAAAATGTATAAGGGTGTCATTTTTTTCATGAAGTACATATACCAAATCATTCCCCTAATTCTAAGGATGATACCTAGAGTAAATTAGATTATTTGAGGCTTAAGGTAGATATAACAATATACTCAATAAGGACTCAACATTTCAATTGTTTGAAAAAATATTAAGTGGGTAGGATAGCATTCCTCTTCTCAAGCAACCAATTTAAACCTAATTGAAAATATATAAATGTGTTATAATCCTTTTAGAATTCATTCATAACATATTAGTAAAAATATGTATAATACATTCCAACAAACAAAATTTATATTTGGAATGAGATCAACATTAATTTATGTTAATATTCCGATGATATTACATGTGTGATTTGTATCAACATCCTAATATATCTCAAATCACCTCCAAGGGTCTCCCTCTCTAACCCATCACATACATTCTTCCAAGTTCCAACCCAACACTCCTTGCATATTATATATTTATACTACTCTAGAATGGTTACAAGTCATTTCTATTTTTAATATACTGGGGAAGAATGCATGGTACAATGTGAGGGATCCTATCACGTTGACTTAGAAGGGGTGCATTGGTCATCCAAGTAATATTTCCTACATGGTATTTACATTTACTAAATAGGTGGTTGTAGGCCCTAACAAGTATCATTGTTTCATCTTCAAATAATTCTTGTTTTAAAGTAAGATAAAATTGAAAAACTTAATCATTTTTGGCAAAAAATATTCCCAAAATCCAACAATTTTTTTGTCAAAAGTTATAATTTCACTTGATTGATCGGAAGTTTGACCATGGAACTTTACCCTTAATAATTTTAGTCCATTTTAATAAGAGAAAGTTCATTTGAATTTCCATAAAATGAGCAGATCAAGATAAAAACTGAGTTTTTCATTTCTTAATTTTGTATCATGTAACACAATAAGTACCAAAGAAGGGGTAGGCTTATTAACCAGCACATTGTTGCATTAGGGAAATTTTTACGTCTAAAATGGGCCTCCTAAGGAAAATCATAAATTAAGATTTATAATTTATTTAAGGAAAAGAAAGAAAATCACCCTTTTTATCGTATTTATGGCTTATCTCCTTATATGTTTACTCAAATGTCAAGTGTAGACACCCTTGTTAGAAACCAAGAAAATATTGAGAGTGGAGGGTGATTTAATATTTTAATAATTTTAACAATTCCTTGCTCAAAGTAAAAATAATTAGCAACACAATAATAAATAACATCACACCAATCTTGCAAAGTCTTGCATTAGAGAAATTTTAAGGTAAGAGTGGCCTAAAACAAAATTGTACAACAAAAATCAACTTTATAAAGAACCAATAGATTCAATATGATAATGTCAACTATGGATGGTGATTCGCCATTTTGGAGTGGAAAAAAAAAAAAAAAAAAAAAAAAAAAAAAAAAAAAAAAAAAAAAAAAAAAAAAAAAAAAAAAAAAACTAATTTTCAACTTATCTCCCTATGATTTTACTCAAATTTCTAGCAGGAGCACTCATTGGATGTGAAATTTAATTTTTCATCCAAGGAGTACCCATGTTTCATATTTCTGATGGACCCTACTACACGAAAAATGTGAAATACATGAAAAAATGTGATTGCAATAACATTTTTTCATGTATTTCACATTTTTCGTGTAATAAGGTCTATCAAAAGTATGCAACATGGGTATGCCTTGGATGCAAAATGAAATTCCGCATCCAACAAATGCTCCTACTCGAGACTTGAGTAAAATCATAGGGAGATAAGTTGAAAATACAAGTTGAAATAGTTTTTTCTTTTCTTTCTTCCCTCCAAAACTTGATGACATAATTTAATCTTATTTTATTATTTCCACTATTATTTTATAATATTCCTTACGACGTCCATTTTAGACCTCAAAATTTATCTAATGACACAATATTTTAACATGGAAATCCAATTGAGGAAATCACAATATCTTTTAATTATGGTGCAAAATAAAGCTACAATTTCATCTTACATCAATTTTTGTAGGCTACAACCTGCTGAAGGGTTCAACCTGAAGGATGCACAAACTCCTTGTTTATCAGCACCAACTAAAAGAAAGCACCAATTCCATGTTGTGCAAGCACCTACCAACACAACTATTCAGATCCCTCTTTCACAATTTTTCATACTTAGATCTTAAGGCTTCTCTTTTACAAAAAAAAATCTAAAATAATTCTTTGATCTACTATCTAACCAATTTCACTCACATATACCCAATTTGAGTTCCTATCAATTCTCCAACACTAATTCTTTGTAAGGCTACTTACTCCAAAGAAACACCCTCTATAATGTTGTTGTTGTTGTATATAAGGCTTCAAATATGATTTCTGATTTTCTATTTTTGAGTTCAACTATCAGTTTGACTTCAATTTTGTTTTTGGAATTCACTATTATTTAATTTATTAAACACTCTGATTCTCTTCTTTGACTATCCTTCTATGTTTAATTTCAAGATTCATTCTCTATTTAACTATGTTGAATTGATGCTTCATTATATTCATATTGCATGTTGTTTTGTTTTGAAGTCTATAAACGTTTCTAATTTTTTGCTTTGAAACACAAAATTTAAAACACAAAAATTAACAATGAAGAATGCCAAATTTCATTTGAATCACCAAATTTAAAACACCAAAACATGTTGATTGCCCAAATTTGTTTGAATTACAAAATGCAAAATTTATAACTTATAACACATGAATTCTTTCAAAGCATAGAATGCCAAAAAAATTTCTCCATAGCCCCTCATGATCGGCTCATGTTTTTATGTGTTTGAATGCCAGAACCATGGTATTAACACATAAATCACTTAAATATATTTTATGCACAATACAGTTTTAGGTACTTTTCTATAATGCATTTGTGTCGGATTCCTAGATTGATGAGCCTCATCATTGAGTAATTATATGGGCCTTAATTGACCTTAATTCACCTCCTAGCTTAGTCAAACCAACTATTCTCACAACTTATTGCATACTTTTGATTATATTTTGCTTTGTGGTCTAATGTGCATGTAATGTAGGAATAAAAGATAAAAGCAAGGAACTATGGTAAAAGACCTTGGTAAAAACTTGGTTGGGACAAGGCAGAGGAATTACAGGAGGTAAATCCTCCTCATTTACTGCCCCTCCATTCGAATATCCCTCCATCAGCTGAAAGTACACACAACCAAATCAGGAGTACTAGAAGGCAGCCAAGCAAGTGAAGGTGCAAACAACCAAATAAGGTGTACTAGAAGACAACCAAGCAAGTGAAAGTATGAGTTTATCTTGAGTTGGGAGCCAAGCCTCCCTATTGATGATGATAATGATGATGATGATGGTGGTGGTTAACGTCCACTGAGACCAAATTGGTCTATCGGACCTATAATTTCTTAATTTCTAATTGTGTGACTCCTTGTCTTTCTTGGCGAGATTGGTGATGTAGCTTTCTTTTTCTTCTCTATGGTCTTCCAACTTCCTTTATCTTGCATCTCCTTCATCTCTTCTGGTTCTCGGGACATTGGTGTCTTAGCTTCGCGATCTATTGTGTTCTTCCTTTTGGAGATAGTTGGAGAATGCGCGTTATTTGAAACCTCATAACTGTCGATGCTTGAGGGGTTGTTGAGTTCACCTTTTTGTTGTTGGGCGGGGCTTTCCCCCTACTTGTCTTGAGAGTTGTTTCTATCTTGCCCGATTTCTTGTAATTCAGAGTTTTCTGGAGAGTATTAGAAGGCAACCGAGCTAGTGAAAGTGAAAGCACAAGTTTATTATTAAGTTGGGAGCTGTACCTCCCTAATTTTGAGGGAAGTCATTGGAGACTTCAGATGTATAAATAGAGAGGCTTAGGACCTCAGTTGTTTTAGTCACTAGTGGTCAGTTACCAAGAGTTAGCAAGAATTCGAACTTTTGATTGTAGAACTAGACCTGTAACAGTTCCTGATATAATACAGTGTTTTTATAATGAAGATAAGTTTTTTTGAGCTAGCACTGAGTTAACTCAGAGGGCTGAAGCTCTTGGGCTAGGGCCCGACCCTAGCAGCCAAAGCTCCTCTTTATTGCATTGTTAAGTAGCATATCTTTCTATTCATCTATTGAAGTAGTTCATTTCCATTACAGTAGTAGCATAGATGCATGGTTTGATTGTTAATTTGCTTTAGTAAGTTCATTCCCATTACAACATGATAGCATAGATTTCTGGTTCTGTTAATTTACTTAAGTAGTTTCCTGCTTTTCTATTTATTTGTTTAAGTAGCTTGATTTCCACTACAGCAGGGTAGAATAGATAAGTTGTGTTTTAGTCTGCTTCATTTATTCTTTCGTTCAATTAGCATGGTAGTAAAGGAAATATCCACAAGGTTTCCCACAGGTGTCTCGACCTCACCTCCTCCCTTTGGAACCATGACATGAGGAAGAAACCCTGCAACAACCCCAAAAACACAGGGTTTTGGTTTTGCACAGGGAGTTTGTTGTTTAACGCAGTCACTAAGCTCATTTCATATCACTTTGTTCCTTTAATGGTCATCTTCTTCTTCGCTCTCTTCCTGTCATTTGATCTCCCTCACATCCCTTTCATTCTTCTTCAGCATGAAAAGCTGAGTGGAAGCTATTAATCCACGTCCAAATGATTTTTAACTGTAGATCGCCTCACACAGCAAAACTGACCAATCACCACCCGAATTCACTTTTAGCATTTGACTTTATGCACTTTAAATCCCAACCATCGAGCTGCCTTGTCAGATCTGATGAATATCGCTCACCCGCTAACCAACTAGCTCGGTCAAACATTCACCATTGATCTACCTAGCCAGATTTGATGGCCATAGCGCGATATCACATGGATTTTTGTCTGATTGTTATCCACTTGAGGGCACACAAAATCGGTGGTTTCCTCGTGCTACGTGTCGACCGGGGAGGCTAAATGCATAAAAATTTAGGAAACCACTTACAACTTTTGAGGGATTGCGATATACTGTTGACTGTTCTCTAAACCTGCTCCCTCATTTCTGCACATTCCTTTAAGCACTCCAATCTCCATCGTAGATCTGTCTCCTGATCTGACGGCCATCGCATCACCCCATACCATTTCCACACGTTTCTTTTGCCCACGATCTAATCTCCACCATCCATCTACCGATTAATCATGTTTGTCCATATCCTGACTCCACTTATGCGATATAATCTCAACCGTCCGTATCCGGTTGTCCCCGTTCATTCATCTATTCACTCCACTCACGCGATATAATCTCAGTCATTCATCCTGTAGTTAAACCTGTTTGCCCATCTACCTATGTACCCTCTAGCGATCCGATCTTAGCTGTTCATTTTCCTTTCACCCACCTGATCCAATGGTCCTCAGGCATTGTTGCTCCCTCATGTCCTCTTTTCACCAATTTGACCTTCGACTATTTCTTCCGCTTAGACATAGACTTAGCGTAGTTTCAATTGTTTACCCCTTAGTCTAGTTTTGATGCCTTTAATTTTGCAACTTAGATAATTAGCATTAGATTAGTGATTGATCTAGTAATTTCGCTTAGCATAGTTGTTTAATTGGTTAGCTAGGGTCTGGTGTGAGTTTAGCATTACTTGATTGCTTTCTTAATTTCTGTAGTAGAATAGCTCTCCCATAGAATAGGTTTTCTCTCCTTCCATCAAAATCAAGCTTCTTCTGACCCTATAGAAGTATGGCTTGGAACCCCTAGGGTCTCTTTCCAGATGAGCAATGACAACAGGCAGTACCTTCACTTCTACTTGTGTATATAGCACAGTCACCTTCAAGTTTGTACGAACCCCGGGTTGATAAATAAAGCAGGTAGCCCTGGGAGGTGTAGCATTCTTGCTGCAATAACTAGGCTCATCACTTTTTGGCGTCATTGCCAGGGAGGTGCCAGAGTAGGAATTATTATTGCTTCTCCTTATAGTTCTAGTCTCTAAATTTCTTTTCTTCTACTTCTAGTCTTCAATTTTCTTCCATTAGTTTATTTCTGCAAAAGTAATCTAGTTTCTTTCATTCATTTGTCATTTATCTGCTTTCCTTTCCATTCTGCAAGTAGAATTTCAATTCAGCAAGAAATTTCCTTCTTATTAGTAGTTTTTCATTCGATTAAGCAATTTCATTTTGCAAGTAGTTTTCTTTCTGTCAGTAGTCTTTCATTCAACAATTTCAATTCAGCAAGTAGTTTCCTTTCTGTTAGTGGTTGTCATTCAATCAACAATTTCCTTTCTGCAGAGTACTTTCCATATTTAAAGAAAAATCTTACAAAAAAACAAAAACATTTCCTTTCATGCCTCGTAGGAATAGGGATAATTCAGGAAAATTCTTGTCAAATACCCCCACTGCATCAAGCAGTCTACCTTCTTTCTTCTTCACTGACAATGAATTGGAAGCCCCTTTAGGTCAGAAACCTCACCTATTTGAGGAACCTATAGGGGAAGAAGAAGAGGAAGAACCCATTCCTACTGAACCAATGGTTGAAAACCAAGATGACAGAGGAAACAGAGAGAGAATTGGGAGTACCTTCCCCATTAGGGAAGCCAATGGGGACACTAAAATGAAGAATATAAGCCCCTCTGCTCTACCTCATTTCCATGGCTTGACCATAGAGGACCCTAACACTTTCGTGTTTAAGTTTGTTGTTATATGCTGAACCTATGACTATACAGAGAATGAGAAAAAGTTAAAACTATTTCCATCTACCCTCAAGGATGCAGCATTGCGTTGGTTCGTGGGTTTACCTGGAGATAACATCATAACTTGTACTCAGATGCAGCAAGCCTTTAACAACAACTATAGGGACTACTGTAGGTCAAAAGACACTAAAGAAGAGATTTTCAGGATGACCATAGGCCAGGATAAATCCTTATAAGACTATGAAGAAAGATTCTAGCTCAGTTACAAAAGGGCCAGATGCACACTTGACCCTGAGCCACTGAAGCTAGTCCTGCTTAGAGGAGTAAGGGAGGATATCCTAGATACCTTGCATTTGTTAGAAGGAGGAGATATCTACCAACTACCCTATGAGGATATCAGTACTGTCTTTAGAAACCACTCTAGGGAAACCAAGAAAAAGGGTAGGATTAGTCAACCTATGGCCAGTACATCATCTTACAACTCATCCATCAAGGGTGAAATTAGAAATATGCTGGAAGACTTCAAAAGTGAGATGTTGCAAACCCTTGCCTTGCAATTGGATTCCATGAATATCAAAAGGAAGCAAGAGGAAGCGGAGAGAGACTTGGCCATCTTTTGTCCTAGATGCACCAGGAGGCATCCTAGGAATGAATGCCCATTGAACTGCATTGAGATTTGCTCAGTCTATGAAGAAAACCATTCCACAGACAAGTGCCCTTCTTTACCTGGACTTAAAGTTGTATATCAAGGAGCTGAAGGGGTCACCGAGCAGCTTTGCTACATCAACCAACGGAGATCTCCTGGGCCTAGAACATACCAGCAGGGTATGCAAGGGTCATCCCATGCATATTACAAACCCAACGAAACCACAACGATACCATCTTGGGGGGCCCCTGCTCATCCTTCCTTGTCTACACCCCCTGCTTGGTCCTATGCACCTCAGTATCATTCCCGGCCAACCAGCCAGTCATTTCAACCTTACATCCAGCCACAACACTAGTGGAATACCCCACCCTAGGGGTGGAGGCCCCAATTCAACAATGTTCCAGCCCTATTGCCTCCACCACCTACCCAACCACAACTCCTACACTCTGCTCCACCTAGGCAACCCCAAATGCCTGTCCAGCCAAATCCAAACCCAGACAATAGGCAGGCTCAACAAGGATATGGTGGAGAGACATCATACCCAACTTATGTTGTAGAAATCCAGGAGACCAACCTAAGATCTGTGAGAATTCTACCAGATAACCAACCTCCCTCTCCACATAGGGAGGTTAAGGAAGAAAGAGAGGAAAGCAACCTTAAAGCAAATCCACCCTTTCCTGAAATATTAACCCAATCACTCTAGCCTACCCTAGAAGAAACTGAACTTCTGGGAGAATTGAAAAACCAATGTGTAAATATCCCCCTTCTCTAGGCAATCAAAGATGTTCCTATTTACAATAAATTGATTAAGGAGAAGTGCTTTAAGCATCTAAGAAGAAGGAAAATGGATTCCCCTACCATTAATTTCATTGGGCAGTTATCTGACGTAATGCTGGGGTAGGTAATATGCCCAAAATACTTAGACCCCGGAATCCCTATAGTTGATGTGCACATCAATGGCACCATTGTCCCACACACTCTAATTGATCTTGGGGCTACCATTAATGTGATGACCAAGGACACCATGCTCAAGCTTAACCTCCAGGGTCATTAAGGAAGACCACAACAGTGTTGTAGCTTGTAGACCATTCCACAATCACCCTTGAGGGAATTGTGGAGGATGTGATGGTCTCCATTGATTCCTCGGAGTACCCTGCAGATTTCCTAGTTCTCCAGCCTAAGGCTAAGATTACTGGTTACCCTCTCATCCTTGGGAGGCCATGGTTGGCCACAACTAATGTCTACATTAGTTGCAGAACTGGGAATGTGACCATCAAGAATGGGCATATGTCCAAAAAGTTAGTCTTATACCCTCCTGCTCAACTCTCCCTAGAACATGATTTACCTTTGTGGTTGGAGGGGGAGGAAGAAGATGAGCTTTATTCTGCCCAACTTTATGCTATGGAAGCAATCATAGGAGGAGGACACCAAGAGGAGGACGACTTAATTGAACACATGCTCCAAATTCCAACTCCTAGTTCATTACCCTTAGAAGAAGAAGTAAAGGAAACATTAAAAAATCATCAAATTGACTTATGCTTGGCTGATTCCAACCCACTCCGAGTCAAAACCATAGAATTTGGCCCAGAGAAAACCTTAAAGATTAATCCATCTCTTTCTACTTTAGAAGAGGAACAACTATGCAAATTGTTTAAAGAGAACCTATAAGCCTTCGCTTGGAGCTATAAGGAAATGAAGGGAGTACACCCCTCAGTGTGTAATCACCACATATACATCAAGGAAGGTTGCAAGCTAGTCAAGCAACCATAAAGGAGAATGAATATAGCCCTTAAAGACATCGTCAAAGAAGAACTGCAACAACTGTTAGATGTAGGGTTCGTTTACCCTATCTCTAACAATGAGTGGGTCTCTCCTTTAGTGTTATTTCCTAAGAAGAATGGTAAGTGGAGGATTTGTGTCAATTATAGGGAGTTGAATAAAGCCACAAAGAAGAATCATTTTCCCCTACCCTTCATTGACCAAGTGCTAGATGGCCTGGCAGGGAAGAAGTTCTTTTCTTTCCTAGATGGATTTAGTGGGTACAACCAAATCCAAATCTTCCCAGAAGACCAGGCTAAAACCACATTCACCTATCCTTGGGGTACTTTTGCCTATAGGGTCCTTCCTTTTGGCTTATGCAATGATCCTACCACTTTCCAAATAGCAGTCTTGAGTACTTTTTCTGAATTAGTGCATGACGCTGTGGAAATCTATATGGATGATTTTACACCTTGTGGCTGTGATTTCCAGAAAAATGTGAATTCTTAATGAATGAGGGGACTGCGCTAGGTGATTCCATATCTTAGCAAGGACTGCAGGTGGACCCAAACAAAATAGCCATCATACAAAGTGTCCCACATCCACAAAATTAGAGAGATGCCAGGAGTTTCTTAGGGTTAGCTGGATACTACAAAAGGTTCATAAAGGACTTCAGCAAGATAGCCTCTCCTTTGTTTGGATTATTGGCCAAAGATTCTGAATTTATATGGTCAAAGAGCTATCAAGAGGCCCTAGTAATCCAAAAGGGTAAGTTAATCACTGCACCAATCCTTAGAAGCCCAAACTGGGCCCTCCCTTTTCATATTCATGCTGATGCCTCACATAAAGCCATAGGAGCAGCCTTAGGTCAGATAGAAGAGAAATTGCCTTACGTTATCTATTTTACCAGCAAAAACCTGTCAAAGGGTGAGCTGAACTATACCATGACAGAAAAGGAACTCCTTGCTGTTGTGCATTCATTGAACAAGTTTAGGCATTACATTATAGGCTATCAGACATTTGTGCATACTGATAATGGTGCAATTAAATATTTAATGAACAAACTAGATGTAAACACTAGAATCATAAGATGGTTACTTTTATTACAACAGTTTGATCTAACTATCGTTGATAAGCCTGGTAAGGAAAATGTTGTTGTTGACTTTCCGTCTAGAATGAATCTGCCTACAGGTGAAGAAGGAATGGTGGATGATCAGTTACCAGATGAGCATTTGTTTGCTATTTCAGTGCCCTCTCCATGGTTTTCTGATATAGCAAACTATCTAGTGTCAGCACAGTTCCCACGAAACTTGCCCTCTAGTGAAAAGAATGAGATAATCAGGAAAAGTTCCCCCTTCACCTGGATTAGGGGCAATCTCTTCAAACTTGGCCCAGATCAAATCTTGAGAAGGTGTTTAAGGGAAGAGGAGGTCTTTGACATCCTTCTAACCTATCACGATGGCCTTGTGGAGGTCACTTTGCAGCAAATAGGACAACATTCAAAGTGCTGCAAGCAGGGTATTATTGGCCTACTCTTCATCAGGATGTGCAAAAGTATGTTAGTAAGTGTGATCGGTGCCAGAGGATGGGAAAGCCGATTCCAAGAGATGAAATGCCCCTATAACCTCAAGTGACTTTCAATCCATTTGACAAGTGGGGCATGGACTTCATTGGGCCTATCAACCCTCCTTCAAAGAAAAAATAACACATCATTGTGTGCACTGATTATCTGACTAAGTGGGCTAAAACCAAAAAATCAAGGCAACAACAAGAGAAAAGGTGGCTGAGTTCCTAAGGGAGAATATATTCTACAAATTTGGGTACCCTAGAGAACTAGTCATAGACCAAGGTAGCTAGTTTACCTCCAGCATGATTGAAGAACTGCTCAAGCATCACAAAATCAAGCATAGGACCTCCACTTATCATCCACAAGCTAATGGGTAAGTGGAGGTGACCAACAGAGCACTAGAGAACATCCTAACCAAGGTAGTGAACAACAACAGAAAGTATTGGGCAGAAAGACTAGTTGAAGCCACCTGGGCCTATAATACAACATGGAAGACCACCACTGGATTTACACCCTATGAGCTGGTCTACGGAAAAAATGCTTTGCTGTGGGTTTTAACCTCCTACAAAAACTACCTGCATACGAATTCTAAGACACGGAAAATAAACAATGCGAGAGCATAACACATAAAACACATATACACAGGGATTTTCCCTTGGATCCCAAAACCGAGACTACCAGCTTGATTTTTCATTATTTTCCTTTCAATGTTACAATACATATTTATACATGCCGAAGCATCCAATACCATGGACCAAAAACCATCGCGTCCAAAACCATGGATCGAAAATCATCGCGTCCAAAACCATGTGCGAAAATCATGCACAAAACCATAGGTAGGTCCACCCAACCTAACATAGGGACCCCATAGAGTGGGGTTACCCGCATCCCTCAAAACCCGTGTGAGTCCCCTCACTACACAATCGGTTCAATGAAGGGGGGCTCTGCCCCCAGTCTAACCCCCCAGTTAACTACGTGGGCTAGTCGTGGAAAGAATATAACACAACCCAACACTCTCCCACTTGTTGTTTTCTTTCCACAAGGGGCCACAAGAGAGCTTAGTCATTTATCTAACCCTGCAACACCCATTGTTTCTCTACACCAAGAGAACTTCTCAGAGCTCACAGATTTTGTCAATGCATCTGCAGTATTCTTCAAAGTGTCCACCTTTACCAGCAACACCTTTTTGTCTTCTATCATATCCCTCACAAAGTGATACTGAACATCAATGTGCTTTGTCTTTGAATGGTAAGCAGGGTTTTTTACCAAGAAAATTGCACTTTGGCTATCACAGTCTATCCTTATACCTCCTTGTACTAACCCCTACTTGAACACAATCTCTGCAACCAAATTGCTTCCTTGCTTGCATGAGTGGCTGCCATGTATTCTGCCTTTATAGTTGATTGTGCCACAATAGATTGTTTCTTACTCATCTAATTGATTGCACCTCCAAATAGGTTAAACACATACCCACTTGTAGATTTTCTCTAATCAAGATCTCCAGCCTAGTTCGAATCAACAAAGCCACAGATATCAAAAACTCTGTCCAATTCTGGTCTTCCTTGGTAGAACAAACCATAATCACTAGTGCCACGCAAATACCTAAAAACCCGCTTCACTATTGTCCAATGCTCCTTCCCTGGTTTTGACATAAACCTGCTCAATACTCCCACTGCATATGCAATGTTTGGTCTTGTACCGACCATCACATACATCAGGCTACTGACTGCACTTGCATGTGGAACACGGGACATATCCTCTTCCTCTTCTTGTGTATTGGGACTTTGTTCAACAGATAAATTTACACCTACAAGAATGGGAACCTTCACCGATTTACTATCTTGCATATTAAACCTCTACAATATTGTCTCGACATACTTCCTCTAGTTTAACCAGAGCTTCCTCTTTGGCCGATCTCTTTTAATGTCCATGCCCAAAATATAGTTTGCAACACCAAGACCTTTCATGTTGAATTTGGAGGATAATTGGGTCTTCAAATCCTGGATAATTTCTTTGTCATTTCCAACCAGCAACATATCATCCACATACAAGACCAGATAAATAACACGGTCACCAATTAATTTAAAATACACATGGTGATCTGTGTTGCTTCTAGTGAAGCCAAGTCCCAGTATAAATGTATCAAATTTCTGATACCACATTGTTGGTGATTGTTTTAACCCATACAGAGACTTCCTTAACTTGCATACTAGTTCTTTCTTACCCTTAACCGCAAGTCCTTCAGGTTGTGTCATGTAGATCGCCTCTTTCAGATCCTTGTGAAGAAATGTTATATTCACATCCATCAGTTCTACCTCAAAATCAAAAGAAACAACAAGAGATAAAAGTAATCTAATAGAAGTTACCTTGGCAACAGGAGAAAAAATATCACCAAAATCAATTCTCGACACCTGGGAATAACCTTTTGCTACCAACCGAGATTTGTATTTCTCCACCTTCCCTTCTGCATTTGTCTTCTTCTTGAACACCCATTTGCTTCCAATGGGTTTCCTTCCAACCGGTAACTCCACCAGATCCCAAGCCTCATTTTAGTGCAAAGATGCCATTTCATCAACCATGGCCTCTTTCCAGAGTTTTCCATCCTCTGAATCTACTGCATCCTTCACAGTTCTAGGATCATCACCAGTAATAGATAAAGTAAAATTTGAACAGAAAGCAAATGGACTATACCTTTCTGGCTGCCTTCTTTCTCGAACTGATCTTCTCACACCTAGAGTTTGTGGCTCTTCATATTCTGATTCTTCCTCATTTAGCTTCTTCTCAGGTTCGTTTGGTTGGAATTCATGTTTAATAACATATTTCACCTCTCTGAATACCACATCTCAGCTGGACACAACCTTCCTTGTTACTGGGTTCCAAAGCTTCTAACCCTTTAAACCATCCTTATACCCAATAGAGATGAACATTTTGGATTTACTCTCCAACTTGGTTCGTTTCTCCTTTGGAACATGTACATATGTATCACATCCAAATACCCTCAGATGTGAAAGAGAGGGTTTCTTACCAGTCCGTACCTCTTGTGGAGTCTTATACTCCAATTCCGATGAAGGTGATTTGTTGACCAGGTAAAATGTCATCTCCACCACCTCTGCCAAGAATTCTTGTCCTAACCTAGCACCATTGAGCATGCTTCTTGCCTTTTCCATCAACGTCTTATTCATTCTTTCTACAACTTCAATTTGCTGAGGGTGTATATAGAGTAGTCTTCTGTCATACTATACCACACTTCTTACAAAATTATTCAAACTCCTTACTGTAAAACTCTCCACCATTATCTGTCCTCAACACCTTTATCTTCTTCTCTCTCTGGCTTTCGACCAGAGCCTTAAATTCTTTAAACCTTTCAAATACTTCGGATTTATTCTTAAGGAAATATATCCATGTATTCAAAGAGAAGTCATCTATAAATGGTACATAGTACACAGATCTACCTAGTGATGGAACTTTCATAGGTCCAAACACATCACTGTGCACAAGCTCTAATATCTCTTTTGCCCTCTTACCACCAAAGGGGAAACTCACCCGATTCTACTTCCCATATACACAATTTTGACAAAAATAAAAATCCAAAGAGCTATTATTCATACCTTCTACCATACCTTTACCATGAAATATTCGAAGGCCCTTCTCTCCAATATGTCCAAGCCTTTGATGCCACAACATGGTCTTCTCTCCAGAGACCACTAGATTTTC
>APFE030281424.1:70149-80875 GCA_000404065.3 Pinus taeda | reverse complement strand
ATACCAGTTCTTTCTTACCCTTCACCGCAAAGCCTTCAAGTTTCTTCATGTAGATTTCCTCTTCCAAATCCCCGTGAAGAAATGTTTTCTTCACATCCATCTGTTCTACCTCAAAATCAAAAGCAACAGCAAAAGATAAAAGTAATCTAATAGAAGTTACCTTGGCAACAGGAGAATAAATATCACCAAAATCAATTCCCGACACCTGGGAATAACCTTTTGCTACCAACTGAGCTTTGTATTTCTCCACCTTCCCTTCTGCATTTGTCTTCTTCTTGAACACCCATTTGCTTCCAATGGGTTTCCTTCCAACCGGTAACTCCACCAGATCCCAAGCCTCATTTTAGTGCAAAGATGCCATTTCATCAACCATGGCCTCTTTCCAGAGTTTTCCATCCTCTGAATCTACTGCATCCTTCACAGTTCTAGGATCATCACCAGTAATAGATAAAGTAAAATTTGAACAGAAAGCAAATGGACTATACCTTTCTGGCTGCCTTCTTTCTCGAACTGATCTTCTCACACCTAGAGTTTGTGGCTCTTCATATTCTGATTCTTCCTCATTTAGCTTCTTCTCAGGTTCGTTTGGTTGGAATTCATGTTTAATAACATATTTCACCTCTCTGAATACCACATCTCAGCTGGACACAACCTTCCTTGTTACTGGGTTCCAAAGCTTCTAACCCTTTAAACCATCCTTATACCCAATAAAGATGCACTTTTTAGATTTACTATCCAACTTGGTTCATTTCTCCTTTGGAACATGTACATATGCATCACATCCAAATACCCTTAAATGTGAAAGAGAGGATTTCTTACCAATCCATACCTCTTGTGGAGTCTTATCCTCCAACACTAATGAAGGTGACCTGTTGACCAGGCAACATGCAGTATCCACCACCTCTGCCCAAAATTCCTGTCCTAACCTGGCACCACTGAGCATGCTTCTTTCCCTTTCCATCAACATCTTGTTCATTCTTTCTGCAACTCCATTTTGCTGAGGTGTATATGGAGTAGTCTTCTGTCGTGATATACCACACTTCTTACAGAATTCTTCAAATTCCTTACTGCAAAACTCTCCACTATTATCTGTCCTTGGCACCTTTATCTTCTCCTCTATATGGTTTTCCACGAGAGCCTTGAATTCTTTAAACCTATCAAAGACTTCAGATTTCTTCTTAAGGAAATATATCCATGTATTCCTTGAGAAGTCATCTATAAATGATACATAGTACATAGACTTACCCAGTGATGGAACTTTCACAGGTCCAAACACGTCACTGTGCACAAGCTCTAATATTTGTTTTTTCCTCTTACCACTAGAGGGAAACTCACCCGATTATGCTTCCCATATACACAATTTTCACAGAAATCAAAATTCAGAGAGCTATTACTCATACCTTTACCATGAAGTATTCGAAGGCCCTTCTCTCCAATATGTCCAAGCCTTTGATGCCACAACATGGTCTTCTCTCCAGAGACCACTATATTTTCTGCTCCACTTTCAAGAACCACAGAACTGTTGCACACATCAACAATAGTGCTACCTTGCAACTTGTACAGAGTCCCAATCCGAACTCCCCGCATCAATACCATTGCTCCCCAAACCATCTTGCAGGTATCCTTCTAGAACATTGTTTTTACACCTGCATCATCCATCTTGCTCACAGAAATCAGATTTCTGGCCAATGTAGGAATATGTAGAACACCCGGAAGTGTTCTAACCCTTCCACCTTGCTACTTCAACATTCCTTTTCTACGACCAATGATTCTAGCCTTCCTATCATCCCTTAAGAAGACATCACCACCATCGTATTTCTCATACTCACAGAACCACTCTCTATGGGGAGTGAAGTGAAAGGATGCACCTGAGTCAACCAACCGTGCCTCATGATCTACGTGTGTACTTGAAGAAGCCAAGTACACATCCCCACTTTCATCTGAGGTGGTTTTCGCCTCTGCAGAAGGAGCATCATCAGATCGCTTTCCTTTGTCAAGAGCTTTAGATTTACAGTCCCTTTTGTAGTGCCCTTCTTTTCTGCATTTCCAGCACACCACCTTTACAATTTTTCCTAGAGATTTAGATATCCCACTCGATGACTTATTTTAGTTTCTGTTCTGGGACCGTCCTCGTATAGACAAGGCATCACCATTCTAGCTCTCCATATTTTTTCGTCTCATCTCCTCCGTCAGCAAGGATGAGACTATTTCATCAAACTACAAGGCAATTGCATTGCTACCTATTGCAATAACCAGACTATCCCACGAATCTGGTAGATAACATAACAAACTAATTCACTTATCTTCATCTGAAATTTTGATATCAATAGACGATAACTAACTGACCACAGTATTAAACGCATTCAGATGCTCTGTCACCAAGTCTCCATCTTTCATCCTCAAGTTATACAACGTTTTCCGTAGGAAAAATTTATTCACTAGAGACTTAGATTGGTACAAAGTCCCTAACTTAAGCTTTCGTCATAGCTTCCCTTGATACATTCAACAATACTAAATCTGAGAGACACAATTATATTGTGCTCTTTTCCTTCCGATCCAACTTCTTCCATTCTTCATCAGACACTCTCGTTGGTTTAGTACCCGGATCTACCATGATCTACTGATCTTTATCCACCAACAGATCCTCCATATTGAGTTTCCACAACTCAAAACTCTGACCATTAAATTTCTCGATCTCTATCTTTCCATTGTTCGCCATCTTCTTTCACCACCAGAATCGATCTCGTAGATCCCCTACTAAACAGGGTCTACCACAGGCTCGAGTGAAACCCCTTAAGAACAAAGGTGTCCCCTTGAAGCCAAAACAACTCTGAAACCAAATGTAGGTTTTAACCCCGGACAGAAATTACTTGTATACAAATTCTAAAACACAAAATAAACAATGTGAGAGCATAACACGTAAAACACATGTACACAGATATTTTCCCCTCGATCCCAAAACTGGGACTACCAGCTTGATTTTTCATTATTTTCCTTTTAATGTTACAATACATATTTATACATGCCAAATTATCAAATACCATGGACCAAAAACCATCGCATCCAAAACCGTGGACAGAAAACCATCGCATCCAAAACCATGTGCGAAAATCATGCACAAAACCATAGGTAGGTCCACCCAACCTAACATACGGTCCAAAACCAAAATTTTCCAGGGTGTTGCCCCGTACCCCATAGAGTGGGTTACTTGCACCCCTCAAACCCCATATGACTCCCCCCGCTACGCAATCAACGCAACGAAGGGGGGGCTCCTCCCCCCTTCTAACCCCCTAGTTAACTACATGGGCTAGTCGTGGAAAGAATATAACACAACCCAACATTTGTTGTCCATTGAATTCAAATATAATACAATGAGGATGGCAGCCCAACTAGATTTGGATCTCAGTCAGGCACAGTAAGAAATATTGTTCCATTTGAATGGCTTAGATGAATTCAGAATGTAGGCCCTCCTCCATACAGAGATAGTTCGTCTTCAAAGGGAAATCTGGCATGATAAGCACGTTAAGGAGAAATAATTTCAAGAACGAGACTAGGCATTTTTATATGACTCCAAGTATAAAGACTTCAAGGGCATGCTAAGGACAAGATGGATTGGACCTTATGTGGTGGAAAGATGCCATGAAAATGATTTAGTGCAGACCAGAACTATAGATGAAGAAGCCATTCCATTACTAGTTAATGGACACAAATTGAAAATGTACAAGAGGCCTTTATCGAAACAAGAGTTCATTGATAGTATCAATAAGATAGTGATCATGGTGGAGCAAGTTTCAGCTCCTCCCTCATCAGGTCGCTGAAAAAGAAAAAAAACAGAATAAGGACTTAGGTGAAAACCTCCATGAGGCGACCCAAGGATGAGAAAAATGGAAGGAAAAAGAAGATCCCAGGGTGAAAACCTTCCTTGAGGCACCCAGGGCAAATTTCTAGGGTGAAAACCTCTTTGAGGTAGCCTAGGTGTTTTTAAATATATATCTATATATCTATATATATATATAGAAAAGAGAAGATCCAAAGGGGGCCCTGCCTCACATATGTTCATCTCCTCCACTCCTTACCATGCATCCCTCCATAAATTCCATTGTTTTTCACTTCATTGCTCCAATTCAGGTGAAAATTGAGTTTTCTACAAGGACCCCTCACCTCATGCATTACAATCATCCCTGCCTTCACACACACTCCTACTTCCTCTATCCATTCAGTAGCATTAGATCTGCAGTCACAGACACCATCAATAGACAACAGAAGAGGAAGAAAGATGACCATACAGTAGCAAAAACAACATCAGATCTGCAGTTAAGAAACTATCAGTAGATAGCAGAGGAGGAATAAGAATGACCATCAGAAACACCTCTAATATTTGACAACTGTAGTGTGGCATTAAGGCCATAGGTAAGTATCCTGCTCACTCACTCATATGCATCATTTGATCAAAAGTTGTAAGGGTTAAGAGGTAGTTGGTTTGTAAGTAAAAAGGTGGCTAGATTCCTCTAAAAAGCTAGCGGATTACATGCACAAGAAACTCTGTTTTCTTAAGATTTTGCTCATTTCCTCTTCAAGCCTCACAAGCAATATGCTCATCAAGTATATCTCATGTGAGGGTAGATATAGTGTGTTTATGACTACCACTTTATAATGCTTGAAGAGTTAAGATTTGGGGTAGAAACACCAGTTCATCAAAGCCTCAGCATACCCTATTTTCTAATGCAATAACTCACGGACTTCAGTAGAAAATAAAAGAAAAGAAATTCCCAATAGTTAGTTCATGATGGGTTGATCAGAATCCTCATTGAGGATGCCCTCCAAAACCTCAGGATCCCTATAACATAGACAATCTTCAATGACTTACCAGCAGAGGATGATATCAAAACCTTCATCTATGGTGTTAGTCCTTCTGTCAGTGAGGAGGAGGAAAAACAAGAAGAAGAAGATACAGAGCTAGATAGAGATGAGGTGGATAAGGAAGAAACTAATACATAGGGACATGATGAAGAAGACACTCATACAAAGGAACATGATACTGAAACACAAGATGAAGAAGCAATTGAAACAAAAAAGAAAAGAAAGAAAGAGAAGCAAGAAACAACAGAGCTAAGTGGCTTCAGGGACAAAGAAGTAGCTGAACAATCAAATCCCATGGCCCTAATATGCACCAATAATCTAATAGCAAATGATCCTCAGTTGGCACTTAGATATCTTGCTTCCCAAGAGCAAGCAATTTCACATTTTGAGGACATGTTTAGGTTGCTAAGAAATGATAGTATACATGCCTGCATAAGGAGATGGAAAACACTGCCACATAGCTTGAAGATCAGAGAAAATTAGTGGGAAGAAGTAGAAATCAAAGCAGGCTTCTATGAACAAGAAGAAGAGACCACAACAGAAGCATGAGATGTCAGAGAGGCTACCAAAGCCACTAAGTTGCTCAGAGGATGAGCAACACTTTCAGTAGGGGGTGATGATGAGCCTCGTCATTGAGTAATTATATGGGCCTTAATTGACCTTAATTCACCTCCTAGCTTAGTCAAACCAACTATTCTCACAACTTATTGCATAGTTTTGATTATATTTTGCTTATGAGATGAGTTAGAGTTGGATATTTTTCTTTGTGGTATAATGTGCATGTAATGCAGGAATAAAAGATAAAAGCATGGAACTATGGTAAAAGACCTTAGTAAAAACTCGGATGGGACAAGGGAGAGGAATTACAGGAGGCAAATCATCCTCATTTACTGCCCCTCCATTTGAATATCCCTCCATCAGCTGAAAATACGCATGGCCAAATCAGGAGTACTAGAAGGCAGCCAAGCAAGTGAAGGTGCAAACAACCAAATAAGGTGTACTAGAAGATAGCCAAGCAAGTGAAAGTACGAGTTTATCTTGAGTTGGGAGCCAAGCCTCCCTACTAGAAGGCAACTGAGATAGTGAAAGTGAAAGCACAAGTTTATCATTAAGTTAGGAGTTGTACCTCCCTAATTTTTAGGGAAGTCGTTGGAGACTTCAGATGTATAAATAGAGAGGCTTAGGACCTTAGTTTTTTTAGTCACCAGTAGTCAGTTACCAAGAGTTAGCAATAATTCAAACTTTTGACTGTAGAACTAGACCTGTAATAGTTCTTGATGTAATACATTGTTTTTATAATGAAGATGAGTTTTGTTCTGAGCCAACACTGAGTTATCTCAGAGGGCTGAAGCTCTTAGGTTAGGGCCCGACCCTAGTAGCCAAAGCTCCTCTTTATTGTATTGTTAAGTAGCATAACTTTCTGTTCATTTGTTGAAGTAGTTCATTTCCATTACATCAGTAGCATAGATGCATGGTCTGATTTCTCATTTGCTTTAGTAAGTTCATTCCCATTACAGCATGATAGCATATATTTTTGGTTCTGTTCATTTACTTAAGTAGTTTCTTTCTTTTCTTTTTATTTGTTTAAGTAGCTGTATTTCCATTACAACAGGGTAGAACATATTAGTTGTGTTTGTAGAAATTTTGAATAATTTAACACATATTCACAGAGATTATCCCGATTATACACTATTGCAGAATACATGCATAATACATAATCTCCTCTACGTTGATCATCAATTTAGCAGCATTAAAAACAATGAAACATCAATCGCATGTGCACATTAACACAGTGTGTAACCCGGGGAAAGCATACAAATGAAAACCCCACACTATCTGTATATTATAATGATTGAGAACATGTAACAATACATAGTACAATACTCCTCACAAGTACTTAGTACTATCTCCACCTGTTACAAACAATACAGCTCAGATCTAATCTCCAAATCTCCCCCATTGCTTGCCTGCCTCCACTGTGCAATCCTGCAAGAGAAGGAATGATACTGACTCAAGCAAACTCATATTTACTTGGAAAAATCACGTGAGCACAAGCTACAATTTCCCTTGGCCTCATTGGCATTACTTAATCCATTGCATGTGCAAATCTCATGCACAACTGATAGTCACAACTCACCCTTTCACTTACCTCTAACACTTGTCTCCACTGAACTGTCCATGCGTTGAGTTAACTGATATATTCTTTAGTTGCATTATGAGTTAATAATTAGTGAATGAATTAATAACTAATTCACACAACTCATCACTTAGTCTATTGGCCAGTTAGACTAAATACAACTAGTTCAACTAAGTCAAACTAAACACAACTCCATTAACTACTCATCTAACTCCACAAAACTCAACCAATTGGGTTCTAACTGAATTCCTTCACGCAATAGCTCAGTCAACCCATAGGTAACCACGTGATTCCTTCAGGCAGTTGCATGTGCCACATCTGTAGCTCCAACTGAAGTGCTCCAAGAGAATAAGATAAAGTTTAGAGTCTGAATATTACTAAGGGCTAATAATAGTTGACTGTTTCTATTTTTACGTGACAGTCTAAAAATAGACTCTGATCACACCGCTGTGATCCAAAAAATAGAAGTCCATATACTTTTCCCAACATGACCAATCATCCATAAATAGCATCCTGCAACTCATAGACCATGATCCATATGTCTAAAAATAGACATAGTCTAAAAATAGACTTTGCGCCAAAACTTGCCTATGGGCCCACTTAGTGAAGGTGACTCCTTTCCACTATGCTCTATCATCTTGTTGCATTCTCAACAAGCATTTCTTGTTGCACACTTTTTAACAGGAGATCAACCGAGGTGGGGAAGAAATTTCCTCTCAAGTCCCAAGTAATTAGAGGGTGGATATGGTGATTCTCAGCAAATCTTGAACGGTTGGAATGGAGAAATTATTCCTTGGGAAATTCCTAGAGGTATCCTGGATAGCTTCTTTGTTGCGTATTTGATTGGTTTTGGTTCTAGAATCCCCGAAGCTAGGCGGAACCATGATGTTGAGTTTGAAGGGTGGAGATGGTGAGCCTCTGGATTCCCTGCGCAATAATTGATTGCAATTCAGTTGGAGGGTGGAGACAGTGAGTATCTCAATTCCCTATACGCTTGTTACCTACAACTCAGTTGAAGGGTGGAGGTGGATAGATCTCTAGAGTCCTCACGTAACTAAAGGTTTTGGTTCATCCCTTGAGCAAAATACCCCTCACCCTTTGGAATCTAGCTCGGGGGTGATAACTGCAAGAGAGAAATAGTTGCAGCTATCTACGGTTGGGTGAAGATTCCTAGTCCGAGACTCAGTTGCCCAAATATTTACAAGATAATTTTTTCTTATGTATATTCTCTGATAATAAATGTGTGATACATTTCTAGTTTGAAATTGTGTTGTTGTGCAAAATACATGATTATGTTATTATTAATACACAATTGATTAACATATTATGTGATGTTTAAAGGCATTGGAATAATCTATAAGAATCTTGGTTTAATTTCAACAATATTTAGCATGATAACTTCTTTTTGTTATAGTACGATGAATTACATTGACGAAAACTTGCATTGACATGGTTCATGTTGCAATGAGATAATGTTGAGGATTTCCTCCACCAAATAATTAGGTATGTACTTCCATTTTACTCAGACCCAGACTAATAGGTATGTATAATGTGTTATGTAAAACACATCCTCTTGAAGTTTGGATGAATTGAATTTATACCCCACACTCCATACAAGATTTTATCTTTTCTATGCATCTTTCATATGAAACTCAGTGTTAGGAGACATACTTGTCGCTACGCTTTTTACTTGTTGTGCAGAAGAATGTTTGCATACATATATGTGTGCATGTGGTCACTTAGTGGTTGTAATACATGTCGAAAAGAATTGTGACGTGCAATGTTAGTGTTGTAGGCTCTTAGGGAGTCACCCAAACTTATAACAGAGGGTAGATAACAACCATCGATGTAGTTATGCCTAGAATTCCCTATCCCAAGCAAGGGTGTTATAACATCATTCAACACTCTTGTAGACTTGATGCTCTTTATGGCCCTGGGAAGTCCCTTTACCCATGCAAAGTTAACTTTATACTAAAAAACGATATTTCAAATTCCATACACGACTCTTCCCACACAAAAACGCTTATATACAGAGGTCCTAGAACATTATACCTGCGTATACATTTTTATATATGAAAAAATAAAATAAAATGCTATTTTTTGGGTGAGGTTTACGAGTTTTACCCAGAGCCCACCTATAGGAGTCCGTGGCCTAACTGAAATAAGCAATTTGAGCTAGTATATATACACCACTTGGGTAGGCCTAATGGATAAGAAAAAAGAGATATCAACATTATACTCAATTTCCCCCAAATCAAGAATGCTTTTACTGTGCCTCCTACACTCCGAGTCTCTAGAAAACCTTGGTTTCCTTTGTAGAGATGCTATGTCTCCTTATTTAGCATCTTCTTGCACCTATTAGGGAGGTTGTCTTCATGGCTCGGGTTGGACGGATCCGAAGGAAGGCTTCATCAGTCCCTTTGGCATGGATCAAGTTGTATCTATCATGTACTTACTGTTTTTTATCAGTAAAGAAGCTCATGTATTGTTCCCAATATATCTTGTCATCTTATGAATGATAGTTTGAATTGTTATATATGATGATATAACATATTCTTATGCATGCATGTTGAATTATATATTATGATTGATTTGCAGGTCTAGATATCTTGGAGGAAGTAGAGGGTTTGGACCCTACGGGAACATCTTCAAATGTAGGACCCTCGGGTATGTCTCTAAGTCCAACTTTGATAATTAGAATGTTTGACATGCTTGATTGAGTGTTTTTTGTTGATTGTTTTATCTTGTTGTGTTGAGGTTTTCAACCCATGACTTAAGGAACTTTTCTCATCATCAGAATTGGTGACTCCCTTGGGGAATACCATCAAGTATTTCCTAGAACGGTTTCTTTTCTTTGATCTGGGTTAAATTTGTTATTTCTTAGTTTTTTCCAGTGTTCATTAAGTCTTGAGTAATTTGGTCCTTCTTCTCTCTCCCTTTCTTCTCTCTCCCTTTCTCTCCTCCCTCCATCTTTGTGTCTCCCTTTCCCTCTCTTACCCTTGTCTACCTCTCTCATTCCTCTCCCTCTCTCTCTTCATTCCTCCTCTCCCCTCTCCTTTAGTTTATCTCCATCTTTTCTTTGTCACTCCCCCTATCTCTCCACCTCTATCACTTTATGCCTTTGTTCTTCCGTCCCATATATAACTAGAGTTAATATATTACATGATATACTTATATAAACAATTTAATATTGAAATCCGAAGATATAATTAATAATATTAAATGAATATTAAATTAATAAATAATAAACATTTATGTATTAGGCTTGTGATCCATAATGAATTAAGCAAAGTTCTTTCAAGTAGAAATTACATAAGAGAAATTTTTTAGACTGACACATCTCGAACCAACAAGTGTGTTCATCCATAAGACCAAGACAAAGAAGAAGCAAACCAATGCAAAGAAGGTTAAAATAGAAGCAATGAGAGACCAAAATTCAAGTAACACACTAATTGAAATAATATAATTAATGAAAAAATTAAAAATAAAATAATTAAGTACAATGTAACGAGAGTTTTAAAAAATAATATTTAAATTATGATATTAGTTTATTAATTTATTAAAACAAATATTAATAAGCAACAAGTATATTAAATGGCTAGTTTTTGAAAAATAATATTTAAATTAATTTATTAAAATCAAATATTAAAAAATTAACAAGAATAAAAAAATCAAAATCAAATTCCAAACAAAGAGGGAAGTCAAAAATTATAAAAAAGAGTCAAGACC
>APFE030281424.1:59849-70129 GCA_000404065.3 Pinus taeda | reverse complement strand
AAAAAATAGAAGTCCATCTATTTTTCCCAACATGACCAATCATCCATAAACAACATCCTGCAACTCATAGACCATGATCCATATGTCTAAAAATAGACATAGTCTAAAAATAGACTTTGCGCCAAAACTTGCCTGCGAGACCACTTAGTGAAGGCGACTCCTTTCCACTAAGCTCCATCATCTTGTTACATTCTCAACAAGCATTTCTTGTTGCACACTTTTTAAAAGTGTTTCATTTTACTTCATTTATGCTTTCGTTCAATTAGCATGGTAGCAAAGAAAAGATCCACAAGGTTGCCCACAGGTGTCTCAGCCTCACCTCCTCCCTCTGGGACCATGATGTGAGGAAGAAACCCTGCAGCAACCCAAAAAAGATAGGGTTTTCATTTTTCACAGGGAGTTTGTTGTTTAACACAGTCACTAAGCTCATTTCATATCACTCTGTTCCTTTAATGGTCATCTGCTCCTTTTTTCTCTTCCCATCATTTGATCTCCCTCACATCCCTTTCATTCTCCTTTAGCATGAAAAGCAGAGCAGAAGCTGTTAATCCATGTCCAAATAGTTTTTAACCATAGATCACCTCACACAGCAAAACCGACCAATCACCGCCCAAATTCACTTTTAGCATTTGACTTTGTGCACTTAAATCCCAATTGTCGATCTGCCTTGTTAGATCCGACGACTATCGCGAACCTGCTCACCAACCAGCTCAGTCAAACCTTCACGTTTATCTGCCTCGCTAGATCTAATGGCCATTGCGCGATATCACGTGGATTTTTTTCAGATTGTTATCCACCTGAGGGCACACAAAATGGGTGGTTTACCCATGCTACATATAGGTTGGGGAGGTTAATCGCGTAAAATTTTAGGAAACCACTTACAACTTTGAGGGCAGGCAATATAGTGCTTACTACTCTCTAAACTTTCTCCCTCATTTTTGCAAGTTCCTTAAAGCACTCCAATCTCCATCATCGATCTGTCTCTTGATCTAACAGCCATCACATCACCCAATACCATTTCTGCACGTTTCTTTTGCCCATGATCTAATCTCCGCCATCCATCTACTGATTAATCCTGTCTGTCCATCTCCTGACTCCACCTGCGCGATATAATCTCAGCCGTCCATGTCCGGTTGTCCCATTCGTTCATCTATTCACTCCACCTGCGCGATATAATCGCAGCCGTCCATGTTAGGTTGTGTCCCTGTTCGTTCATCTATTCACTCCACCCGCGCGCTATAATCTCAGTCATTCATCCTGTAGTTAACCTTGTTTGGCCATCTACCTACGTACCCTCTAGGGATCCGATCTTAGCCGTTCATTTGCCTTTCACCCGCCTAATCTGACAGTCCTCAGGCGCTGTTGCTCCCTCACGTCCTCTTTTCACCAATTTGACCTCTGACTACTTCTTCCGCTTAAACACAGACTTAGTGTAGTTTCCATTGTTTACCCCTTAGTCTAGTTTTGATGCTTTTACTTCTAAAACTTAGATAATTAGCATTAGATTAGTGATTGATCTAGTAATTCTTCTTAGCATAGTTGTTTAATTTGTTAGCTAGGGTCTAGTGTGAGTTTAGCATTACATGATTGCTTTCTTCATTTCTACAGTAGAATAGCTCTCCCCTAGAATAAGTTTTCTCTCCTTCCATCAAAATAAAGCTTCTTCTGACCCTATAGAAGTCTAGATTGGAACCCCTGGGGTCTCTTGCCAAACGAGCAGTGACAACAAGTAGTACCTTCACTTCCACTTGTATATATACCACAGTCACCTCCAAGTTTGTACGAACCCCGGGTTGATAAGTAAAGCTGGTAGCCCTGGGAGTTGCAGCATTCTTGCTGCAATACCTAGGCTCATCATAGACCACTAGATACTATGGATATCATTAAAGGTGCTTTAAACCTTTTGTTTTATTTTTGTTGTAACATACCCAAGGCTTGTGTCCTCATCTTACTCACCAGGTGCTAGACTTGAAATCTAGATCCGACTCCTTTTGTTTTTGTCATGTATGCATGATGTCCTAGATCGTTAAATAACAAGATGCACCTTTTATCAAAGAACCATGAACAAATGAAGCCTTGACCTTTGATCATTGTCCATTTCTTCCTGAAATCCAGTATCTAGGCATTTTTTAGTTTTTCAAAATTCTCATGCCCATTGTCTCTTAGATCCTTGGATGTTTTGGATGTCCAAATAACCCAAACGAACCTAAGTCATTTTTTGGTCCCATCACCCAGTCATCAACCCTTTTCAAAATAATATTAACATAGTAAAACATTACAAAAATGACCCCTAGGTATGAATCCCAATTATTTGTCACATCATCTACTGACATCATCAAGCCACATGGCATCTTGTGAATGGTGCCATGTGTCACCTAGAAATAGGCCACTTTACCCAATCAAGCCAAAAACACTTGCCACGTGTCATGTGTACATACCCACCACATCATAAAATTAGCCACGCCGTGGCCACCTATCTACCACATGTCACTTTATCATTGGGCCATGTTGTCCGTTTATTGCATCACTACCACCTATCTCTAGCACGAAAAAGGGGTTTGAGTTATATGATTTTCACAATTTTTTTGTGTTGTTTGAAAATGCTTTGGGAATGAATTTCACATTTATTAACCATGACAGGCAACTTTTCTATTTAGTTCCTTTTCTCTCCCGCCATGTGATAAGCCTCATAAATGGGTAATTATATGGGCTCATTTTATCTCCTAACCTAGTCAAATCAACCATTCTCTTAGCTTATTGTATGATTTTCTGATTTATTTAGAGTGAGTTGAGTTAGTTATGATGCCATGTGGTCTAACATGTATTTAATGCAAATTATTGATGGATTTCGAGGTCAAAGTCAAGGATCTAGTAGTCAAATGGTAGAAATAACTTGAAGTATACAAAATAGAGGACTTATAGGATGGAATCCCCCTCATTTAGTACTCCTCACTTCGAATTCCCCTTCATTCAGCTTGGAGTACAAGCAACTGAATCATGCACTAGAAGGCAATCGAGCAAGTCTAGGATGATTGATAGTTATCTCGAGTTTTGGGAGCCAAGCCTCCCTGATTTTAAGGAAGTTGTTGGTAGCTTTAGATGTATAAGTAGAGAGGCCTAGGGCCTCACTAGGGTCAGATTTTTGCTTATGTAAACTCTGCTCAAATTTCGAGCTTACTATTTTGTGACAGTTTTATGTAATCTTGCTATTTGTTTTATAATGAAGATGGAATCCTTTTTGAGCTAGCACTGAGTTACCTCAGAGGGCTGAAACTCTTAGGTTAAGGCCCATTCCAAGCATCCAAGCTTCTCTTTACTTATATTTGTATGCTTTACTTCAATTTGTAGATTAATTTGTTGTTAGATGTATTTCTTTTATGGTTAAGAATTTGTTGCTTTTGATGATTTAGTAGTTTGCTTCCATTTGTGCTTTCTGTAGCAGGTTAAGCAGTGATCAGAAAAGATTCAAAAGGCTAGAAATAGTGGCTTGGCCTCTTTTCCTCCCTCTAGGACCATGATTTGAGGCAAAGACTCTCTCGCTGCCCCAAAAACACAAATTTTCCTCATTCATAGGACTTCTAGTGTTTGTAGCTCTTTAGTAGGTTAATAGTCCAGTTTTGCTTTGCTTTAGATCTCCTTTATCATGTTCATTTCCTAATTTTCAATAGTCCTCTTTCATGCTTTCCTTTCCTACAACATTTCTCAGCATTTCCTTTCATAGATCGTAGTTTAGACCATTTTAATGCAAAACTCTGTTTTTCTTAAATCCACTCATTTCATTTGTTTCTTGATTTTCTTGGTTGACTATTAGTTTCTTTGCAGTAGATCTCTTCCAGCAGTAGGCCAGCTTATCAGCAATCACATCCTCCATCTGATCCATGCCCTACAGGTCTCCTAAATCCCACCTCAATTCTGCCATAGTTTCCTTCATTTTTTTCATAGAACTTCTTCCTCTCTCCTTGAGCAAACCCAATCATATTTCTCTCTCCTGGTGATTCATGGTAGACCTTAGGCACCCTAACACCTCATTCCAACCTTCATCCACCTTTTCCACCCACTCTCACAGCCTCAAAATAGCGTAAATTTCTCTCGGCCTCCTCCTGTAGGCCTCATGTAGTTTCCTTGTTTTCCTCGTGTAGTTTCCTTGTGTCCTCCTGTAGTTTTTCCTGTAGGCTCCCTCTTGAAGGCCGAGTGTGGAAAAAGCCTCCAAAAGGCCACCTAAGACCTCCTAGGACCCATCCACACCATCTTCCATCCTCCCAAGCTCCAAAACCACCCTCCAACTCCACCTGTTGGCTGCCACACTCACACATAATAACTTAGATGCATGTCAAATTCACATAAAAACACATAAACATCCAAAAATATGTTTTTTGCTTATTTACTTCCAGAAATAGCATGGTTAGATGTTGTTTACTTTCTTGAGTAGGTAATGTCATTTCTTTCATGGTTTCCATAGTGTTTCTGGCAAAAGTAGAATTAGCTTGTTAATTAGGGTTTACTAGGTCTTGCTTTACATTACAGTCTTTTTCCTTTCTGCAATTAGAATAGCTTTTGTAGAGTAATATTTATTTCTTTCATCACACATAGAGAAACTTCTGAGATCTATAGAAGTTGGCTTGAGCTCCTAGTGATCTTGCACCGGCTGACCAAGTGACAACCTACAACGAGAACTAGTACTTGTGCATATAGCACCGACGCTTCCAAGTTTGTTACGAACTACCGAGTTGATAAAAATAAAGTTGGTAGCCTAGGAGTTGCAGCATTATTGCTACAATACTGGCACTCACCACTTTTTGGTGCCATTGTCAGGGAAGCGTCAGAGTATTCTGTGATCACTGCTTTCTTCTATTTCTTCTTGCAACATTATGCTAATAGTTTATTTCAGCAAAAGTATACTAGTCATTTCTTTTCTTTCAGTTCTGAATTTCCTTGCTTTCCCTTCCAATTTTGCAAATTTGATTTCGGAAAAAGTAGACTAATCATTTCCTTTCTTTCAGTTCTACATTTCCTTGCTTTCCTTTTCAATTCAGCAAATTCTCATTCAGTAAGTTCATTTCAGCTAGTTGTAATTTGTTTTGTTCAATCACAATCTCAATTTCTGCAGGTACTATCAGTGTGGGGAAAAAGAAACAAAAAACCAACCAAAAAGATTTCCTTTCATGCCTTGTAGGAATAGAGATAACTCAGGAAAATTTCTGCCCAACATCCCCACTGCTTCACACAACCAACCTTCTCTCTTCTTCGGTGGCTGCGATCAAGAAGAACCCTTAGGTGAATAGCTAGAGAAATTTAAAGAACCTATAGGGGAAGAAGAAGAAGAAAAAATTCCTCTGGAACCAATGGCTGAAAACAAAAATGCTAGGGGAAATGGAGAGAGAATAGAGGGTACCTTTCCCATTCGAGAGACCAATGGGGACACCAAAATGAAAAACATTAGTCCTCCAGCCCTACCTCACTTCCATGGCATAACTACAAAAGATCCTGACACCTTCTTGTTTGCGTTCGCTGTCATCTATTGAAATTATGACTATGCAAAATACGAGAAAAAATTGAAATTGTTCCCTTATACTCTCAAGGATGCAGCATTGTGCTAGTTCAAGGGATTACCTTGCAATAGCATCACAACTTGGGCTCAGATGCAGAAAGCCTTTAACAACAAATATCGAGACTATTGTAGGTTAAAAGATACTAAATGAGAAATATTTTGAATGACCATGGGAAGTGATGAGTACCTGGAAGACTATGAAGAGAGGTTCCATCGCAATTACAAAAGGGTCAGGTGTACACTTGACCCTGAGTCTCTAAAGTTGGTCCTGCTTAGGGGAACTTGGGAAGACCTTTAGACACCCTCCATCTACTGGCCAGGGGATACATTTACCAACTATCCTATGAGGACATAAAGGCTGTTTTTAGAAACCATTCTAGAGCAGCCAGAAAGAAAGGTGGGGGGAGTCCACCCATAGCCAATACCTCTTCTTCCAATTCATCCATTAAAGGGGAAATTGGAAGCATGCTGGAAGACTTCAAGAGTGAGATGTTGCAGATTCTTGCCATGCAAATGGATACCTTACATATAAAAAAAAACAGGAGGAAGCAGAGAGGGCTTTGGCCATTTTTTTTCCTAGATGCACCAGGAAGCATCCTAGGAATGAATGCCCATTGAACTCTATAGAGGTTTGTTCAGTCTACGAAGAAAATCATTCTACAGATAAGTGCCCTTCCTTGCCTAGACTTAAGCTGTATACCAAGGGACCAAAGGAGTCACTGAACAGATCTATTACATAAACCAAAGGAGGCCACATGGACCTAGACCATACCAGTAGGGGATGCAAGGGACATCTCATGCATACTACAACCCCAACCAAGTCACCTCCATACCTTCTTGGGCCCCCCCGCTCATCTTTCTTGGTCCACACCTCCTCCTTGGTCCTTCACATCTCAATATCATGCCCAACCAACCACCCATTCATTTCAATCCTATGCTTAGCCGCAACCTCAGCGGAATGCACCTCATCAGGGGTGGAGGCCCCAATACAACTCTCGTCCCGATTTTCTGCCTCCACCACCTACCCAACCACAACCGTTACCTTCTACTCCACCAAGGCAACCCCAAATTCCTACCCAGCCAAATCCGAACCCTAACAATAGACAAGCTCAGCAAGTGTATAGTGGGGAACCATCATGCCCAACTTATGTTGCGGAGATTCAAGAAATTAACTTGCAATCTTGGAAAGTTCTCCCAGATAGCCAGCCTCCACCCATGGAGGTTGAGGAAGATAAACAAGAAAGAGAACCTAAAGCAAATCCAACCTATCCTGAGAGATTATCCATGACAATCCAACCTACCCTAGAAGAGACTGAACTCCTAGGAAGGCACAAGAGACATGCCCTGACCATCAATGTCTGACTTGATGTTGGGGTAGAGAATCTATCCAAAATATCTGGATCCTGGAAGCCCAGTAGTTGATGTCCACATCAATGGAAAAATGGTCCACATACCTTGATTGATTTGGGAGCTACCATTAATGTGATGACAAAGGACACAATGCTAAAACTTAACCTCAAGGGCTCCTTGAGGAAGACCACGACAATGCTGCAGTTAGCAAACTGCTAAACCATGACCCCTGAGGGGATTGTGGAAGATGTGATGGTCTCCAATAATTCTTGGGAGTACCCTGTGGATTTCTTAGTTCTCCAACCAAAGGTAAAGCTCACTAGGTATCCTCTCATTCTAGGAAGACCCTGGTTGGCTACAACCGATGCCTACATCAGCTGTCGAGCTGGGAACATGACCATAATGAATGGGCACATGTCCAAGCAGTTAACCCTATATCCTCATACCCAAACCCTGTTAGAACACGATCTACCTCTCTGGTTGGAGGAGGAGGATGAGGATGAAGTTTATTCTGCACCTCTTTGTGCATTAGAAATCACAATGGTGGGAAAACTGCAAGATGAGGATGATATGATTGAAAATTTGATTCAGAGTCCACCTCCCAATGTATCACCATTAGAAGACATAGTAAGAGAAACCCAAAACAACCCCTCAACTGATCTCTGTGTGGCTGACCCTACTTCTCCCCATGTCAAAAATATAGAGTTTGGCCCATAAAGAACATTGAAAATCAATCCATCCCTATCTACTTCCCAAGAGAAGGAGCTATGCAGCCTACTGAGAAAACATCTAGATGCCTTCGCTTGGAGTTATAAGGAGATGAAGGGACTGCACCCTTTAGTATTTACTCATCATATAAACATCAAGGAAGATTGCAAGCGAGTCAGGTAGCCTCAAAGGAGGATGAACCAAACACTTAAAGAGATTATTAAGGAAGAACTGCATAAATTGTTGGATGCAGGATACATCTATCCCATTTTTTACAGTGAATGGGTCTATCCTTTGGTGCTAGTGCCAAAGAAAAATGGTAAGTGGAGAATCTGTGTCGACTATTGGGAATTGAACAAAGCCACTAAAAAAGACCACTTTCCTTTACCTTTCATAGATCAAGTGTTAGACCGTTTGGCGGGGAAAAAGTTTTTCTCCTTCCTAGATGGGTTTAGCAGGTACAATTAGATTCAAATCAGCCCGAAAGACCAAGATAAGACCACTTTCACTTGTCCTTTAGGTACCTTTGCATACCAGGTTCTTACTTTTGGTTTGTGCAACACTCCATCCACTTTCCAAAGAGCGGTATTGAGTATATTTTCTGAACTAGTTCATGATGTCGTAGAAATATACATGGATGGTTTTACTCCTTATGGCTCTGACTTTCAGGAAGCTTTATCTAACCTAGGAAAAGTTCTAGATAAGTGTATTGAGATGAACCTGTCCCTCAGTCTAGAAAAATGTGAATTCTTGATGACTGAAGGGATTGTGCTAGGTCATGCAATATCTCAACAAGGACTATAGGTGGACCCCAACAAAATTGCCATCATCCAAAGGGTCCCACCTCCTCAAAAGGTGATAGATGTCAAAAGTTTCCTAGGCTTAGCTGGATATTACAGGAGATTCATTAAAGACTTCAGCAAGATAGCCTCTCCTTTGTTTGGCCTCCTAGGCAAAGATGTTGAGTTCATATGGTCGGAAAACTGTCAAGAAGCCCTAGATACCTTGAAGGGCAAGCTAGTGACTGCCCCAATTCTCAAAGGCCCAAACTGGGCCCTACCTTTTCACATTCGCACAGATGCCTCGAGAAAAGCAATAGGAGCAGCCTTAGGACAATTTGATGAAAAGTTACCTTATGCCATATACTTTATAAGCAAAAACTTGTCAAAGGCAAAGTTAAACTACACAATGACTGAGAGGGAACTCCTAGCTATCATGCATTCCTTAAACAAATTCAGACATTATATCACAGGATATCAAACCTTTGTGCACACTGATCATGTTGTAATTAGATATTTAATGAACAAACTAGATGTAAATGCTCACATTATTAGATGGTTTCTTTTACTACAACAGTTTGATTTGACCATTATTAATAACCTTGGTAAAGAGAATGTTGTTGTTGACTTTTTGTCTAGAGTAAATTTGCCTGCAGGTGAAGAAGGAATGGTGGATGATCAAATGCCAGATGAACACCTATTTGCTATATCAATACTCTATCCATGGTTTGCTAATATAGCAAACTACTTGGTTTCAACACAGTTCCCACCACACCTGTCGTCAAAAGAGAAGAGCAGGATACTAAGTAAAAGCACCCCTTTCACCTAGATTGGAGGTAATCTCTTCAAACTGGGCCCAAATGATCCGAATTTAAACAGGAACGCAATAAAATACAGAGATAACCATATACAAAAACATGCAGCGGAAATAATGCATCATTTCATTAATGGAAAATACCGAAATATGCTTACAACTAGAAATGGAAATAAACCAGCTAGGGCGATGGTAGCTTATCTCTGAGAAGAGATGTGCGGCTACATGCCTCTGAACTGTTATGAACTATGTTACAATGAGGCTCAAAGGCCTATTTATTGTTGAAAAACAATGGAAAACCCTTCACATTCCAAAACCTACCCCTAGAAGATGAAACACCAAATTGCGGG
This sequence comes from Pinus taeda, assembly GCA_000404065.3. NCBI lineage: Eukaryota > Viridiplantae > Streptophyta > Pinopsida > Pinales > Pinaceae > Pinus > Pinus taeda. Next base: position 60,580 of record APFE030281424.1, on the reverse strand, counting down.
CCCCGTTTTGGGTAAATTGGTACATCAATTTCACGGGGTCGTAACTTTGGCATACGGTCTCCGTTTGACGCGTATGATAGCTCGTTAGAAATATCTATCCGAGAAATACCACTTTGGGAAGGGAAACATCCGTCCATGGACACATGTTGCCCCCAGATTTCCAAAAAATGTCGTTTACTGCCTCAAAATGGCTCCGGAAGTTCAGGACCCGAAAAACTGCTAAAAATAGTAAACTGTGCTACAATTGCGGAAACTGAAAAACTGAAAGAGACAGTTGCAGGGGTCCAAATGGGATAGGTGGGTGGCCACCAACATCCACCTGGATCATTCCTCCCCCCTTAGGAAGCAATGGTCCCCATTGCGTTGAGTTCCTCCATCTGCTGAACTTGTTCTGCACTGTCTGATGTGTCCAGTAATGGTGGCAAGCATGGTCGATGACGGTCCACATTGAACACTTGGTGCAGGTGAAGCAATGGAGGAATGATGTGCTCCAAAGCATTGTTCCCCACAAGCTTGGTACTGCTGTAAGGACCATGTTGGAGTGGTCTGAGCTTCTGATGGGTTCTGGTAAGGAGTTCTTTCTGTCGATGCAACCAGACTTTGTTGCCCACCTGAAACTTGTGTGGTACCCCTGTGGGTGAGGAGAAGTTGTTTCTGTGTTCTGTCATGACTGTATCCCTCTGCTGCTGCTGCTGCGTGGAGGAACCCTTTGCGGGGGTCATGGATGTAGC
>APFE030281424.1:45819-59070 GCA_000404065.3 Pinus taeda | reverse complement strand
TAGCTGCTGGAAGCCAATGTGTCACCTCTAGGTAGCCGCTGAAGGATCTGCGCAAAGCTATCCATCATCGCGTTCCTTTGTCGCTCGAGTGCTTCTTCGAGCAAGATTTTGATAGGATCTCCTGCCCCCTCATCTTTCTTCTCATCCACCATGGGAGGCCGTCGAGATTTGCGATGCTGGTCTTGAAAGGTTCGACCAGTTCAAACCCTAACTCCTTATATCCCGACCTCGTTGGGGACATGCAAAGAAAAACAGAGAAAAAGCAGACTGCTCTGATACCACTGATCTGGATTTAAATAGGAACGCAATAAAATATAGAGCTAACCATATACAAAAATATGCAGCGGAAATAATGCATCATTTCATTAATGGAAAATACCGAAATATGCTTACAACCAGAAATGGAAATAAACCAGCTAGGGCGATGGTAGCTTATCTCTGAGAAGAGATGTGCGGCTACATGCCTCTGAACTGTTCCGAACTATGTTATAATGAGGCTCGAAGGCCTATTTATTGTTGAAAAACAATGGAAAACCCTTCACATTCCAAAACCTACCCCTAGAAGATGAAACACCAAATTGTGGGCCCCGTTTTGGGTAAATTGGTACATCAATTTCCCGGGGTCGTAACTTTGGCATACGGTCTCCGTTTGAAGCGTATGATAGCTTGTTAGAAAGATCTATACGAGAACTACCACTTTGGGAAGGGAAACATCGGTCCATGGACCCATGTTGCCCCCAGATTTCCCAAAAAGCGTCGTTTAGGGCCTCAAAACGGCTCCGGAAGTTCAGGACCCGAAAAACTGCTAAAAATAGTAAACTGTGCTACAATTACGGAAACTGAAAAACTGAAAGAGATAGTTGCGGGGGTCCAAATGGGATAGGTGGGTGGCCACCAGCATCCACCTGGATCACCAAATCAGATCTTGAGAAGATGTGTCAGGGAGGAGGAAGTCTTTGACATCCTCCTGACTTGTCATGACGGGCCTTGTGGGGGTCATTTTGTAGCAAAAAGAACCGCCTTCAAGATATTGCAAGTAGGCTACTACTGACCCACTCTTCATCAGGATGTGAGGAGATACACGAGCCAGTGTGATCGGTGTCAGAGGATGGGGAAACCCACTCCAAAGGATGAAATGCCTATGCAACCTCAAGTGACCTTTGATCCATTTGAGAAGTGGGGCATGGACTTTGTGGGGCCTATCAACCCCCCTTCAAAGAAGAAGCAGTACATCATTGTGTGCACCGACTACCTAACAAAGTGGGCAGAAATGAAAGCAATCAAAATAGTGATAGAGGAAAATGTAGCTGAGTTTTTGAGAGAAAATATATTCTACAAGTTCGGGTAGCCGAGAGAGTTGGTCACAGACCAAGGTAGTTAGTTCACTTCCAACCTGATTGAATACCTACTCACACATCACAAGATCAAGCATAGGGATTTCACCCCTTACCATCCACAAGCCAATGGCTAAGTTGAGGTCACTAACAGAGCATTGGAAGGGATCCTAACCAAGGTAGTGAGCAGCAATAAAAAGACTGGGTAGACAGATTAGTTGAGGCCACTTGGGCCTACAACACAACATGGAAGACCACCACTGGGTTCACACCCTATGAACTAGTCTATGGGAAGAAGGCTTTGATATTAATAGAGTTTGAATTCAATACCTTAAGGATGGCAGCTTAGCTGGACCTAGACCTTAGCCATGCACAAAAGGAGAGATTACTTCAGCTCAATGGATTGGATGAACACAAATTACAAGCCCTTCTCCATACAGAGGTAGTTCAACTTCAGAGAAAGATATGGCATGAAAAAAATATCAATGAGAAGCAATTCCAAGAGGGAGATTGGGCACTACTCTATGATTCAAGATACAAAGATTTCAAAGGCAAGCTAAGGAAAAGATGGTTGGGACCCTAGACTGTGGAGAAATGCAATGACAATGGTTTAGTTCTGATCAGAACGATTGATGATGAAGCCATCCCCATGCTTGTCAATTGACATCAGTTGAAAGTTTACAAGAATCCCCTCTCCAAGCGAGAGTTTATTGAATATTTGAATAAAATAGTGATGGTATTGGAGCATGTCTTAGCTTCCACTTCACCCACTCATTGAAGAAAAGGAAAATAAAAAAATAAGGACTCAAGTGAAAACCTCCATGAGGCGCTTGAGTCCCATCATTGGGTTGAAAACGTCTTCTGAGGTGGCCCAGTGATGTAAAAAAAAAGGGGAAAAAGAATAATATCCCTGGGTGAAAACCTCCCTTGGAGGCACCCAGGGCAAGCAATTAAAGTGAAAACCTCTCTGAGGCACCCTAGTTGTTTAAAAAAAAAAAAGAATTTTTTTTGCATTGCAGGTTTGCAAGAGGACTACAGGGTGCAGAAGAAAGTGCCAAGGGGACCCTGGCATTCACACCAGCTTCCATCTCATCTTCTCCACACCTTCCTTCATCATTTTTGGCATCTCTTTCACCCCACTGTACCTTTTTCTTCCAAAACTATGTTTTCTACACGAGTCTCTGTGTTTTCTACACGAGGCTCCTGTAGGAATTACAGAGAGCCAAAAGTGTCGACAAAAGGCAGTTTGAGGAACAAAAAAGCTTCATGAGGAACCTATAATCCCTCATACCATCTTCAAACCTCCTTGCCATCATTTTTGAGCCTACATCACATGCCAAGCATCATTATTTTTTTTCTTTTCTTCCTGTCCAAGAAAAAACACAGAAAAACAATTTTTAGGATTTGAAAAAAACAAAAATAAAAAGAGAAAAAAGCACAAATAACCTTACCCGAATCTTTCCTACCATCCCTCCATCATTCATGACACCTCTGGCATTATTCTCGAGCTCCAAGCATAGGAAAAAGTTGAATTTTCCAGGGGAGAAGTAGCTACATGAGCTCCTGTAGAAATTCCTGTAGCAGTTGATCCCATAGAAGTCCAGCACCAAAAGAAAAAGAGTGCACATGTGCAAGTTGAAAAGGCACATGCAGCTTAGCTCCAACAAAAGAAGAACCTGCAAAAGTACACAACCACACATTAGCTAGTAGAGACAGCATGCATGAAGGAAAGTGTAGGCATGCAGCATATAAAGCCACAACACCTCATAGAAAATACACTCGGATCACAAGTAAGTAACTAAATCACTCCTCTATTTGAATTTGTGTAATTAGGAGTCATACGAAAGGCAACGAGATGGTTGAGATTGAACGAGGGAAAGGTGTCCAGTTAACTTGGCCACCTTCATTTAGTTGACTCCACTTATCTGAGATGTCACCCACATGTGCGCACAGTCAACTCAAGCACAAGATGCCAAGGATAGGTAGTGGGAGGAAGTGTGAACTCCGATGCAATAATGAGGGATGATTACGAGGAGGGGCCATGATGACCAAGCAGATGGGGACCAACGGTCCGAATATGGCCAACGTACACCTTTCCAGCTCAGCACTCATAACCGATAATAGCCATAAAAAGAAATGAGCACTCCTCCCCACGCATTCTCACCACCTTTTCTTCATTTTCTCCTCGTAACTCAACCACAACAGTATTCTTGTACCCTCACACCCTCGTAACCACCATTCTCCATCGATTTCCTCCCTATATTTGTTCTCAACGTTTTCTACAAGAACACCTACAAGGAATCTACAGGAGCACCTACAGGAAATCTACAAGAGGGACAATGGGCTTCTATAGGAGGGGCAATGAGTCATTTTGAAGGGAGAAACCACGATTTTTGGCACAAATTTCAGTCTGGAGAGGTAGGGTTCATGCATGCCCCCTATTCAATATCAATACAGGAAAGAAGTGATCTCAATTTGAGGATGAAATAAGTCTCTAGGAGGGTAGAAAATACATAAAAAAATTGTTTATTTAAAAAAAGAACACAGTCTCCTCTTTTTCTTTGTTTTTCTCAAAATTCTGTCTCCGCCTCCATATTTGGTTTTCCAAAAGAGTACAGACAGTATGGTAGGAGGGTTTATGAGAAAGGAGCCCACTAACTCCACTAGGCTTCATGCACATCCTCAGGTGGTGGACATATTCACAAGGGCAAACTGGAATAATTTCTTTGAGAAATTTAGAGGGTTTGATGATGAAATTGCCCAGGAATTTGCTCTCTCTCTAGTCCCTCGCACAAGAACACATGCCACTGTAACCATTAGAGGCCTCTCCATCGAAATAACCCCTGAATTCATCAGTAAGGTCACTACCCTTCCTCTTGGGCTGCCTTGGAGTAAAGATGAGAAACCAATTGGCCAGGTTGCCAAGAAGAAATTTTTCCAAAATAATGAAACCCCTGTTGAAGATAAAAATGGAATTAGAAGGGCTAGTATACCATACCCCTGGGATGAGCTTGGCTACCAAGTCAACAAATACATTTCCTGTGAAGGGAGGCACAACATTGTTTATGGATATCATTTCAGAATCCTCCATGACTTGAGATATGGCATGGATACCCCAACACCTCAAAAGATCAATATCCCTTAATTTCTCCTTCAATCCCTCATTGACTCTAGCACCAAGGTACAAGCAGGAAATTCAGGGCAGGTAGCTCACCATGGCTTAATCAAAATCCTAGTAGAGGAAGCCCTCCATACCTTTACACTCCCCATAGCATGGGAAGTTTTCCGAAATATGACAGCTGAGGATGACATAAAGGCATTAACCTATGATGTCAGTCCTACTGGTAGTGAGGAGGAAAAACAACAAGGAGGAGAAGATGAAGCCAATGGTGACATAGTAGAGAAAGAAAGGAAGGAGGAAGGAAAGGAAACAGAGGAGGGAAAAGTTGAAGAGACAGAAAAAGAGACAAAAGAGGGAGAAAAGGAGGCAGAGAAGGCAGAGCAAGGAGAAGAGTCCCTTGAGACTTTGGAAATAGAAGCAGTAGCTGCCCTCATTGCCCTCAATACACCAGTCAAGCCAAAGCAGAAGAGGAAAAGAAAGACCTCCATGTATTTCAGTGCAAGGAAAAGCACAAGAATTAAAACAGGCAAACCTCAGCCCTCTACAAAAGTTCCCATTACCATTGAAGATTCACCATCTACCAAGGTGAAAGAATATCCTTCCAAGGCACCCATAACCTATGAAAGGGGGACTCCAAGATCTTCTGCATGGAAGGGAAAGGCAGTACTAGAGGACCCAAAACCAGACCTACAGGAGGCTCAGACAGTCCTACAGGAGATACTGTCCAAACTACAGGAGACCCAAAAGCTTGAGAAAAAGATACGGGAATAACCAGAGGTGAAGGGGGAAGCACAAGAGCTACAAGAACCTGACCCAACCTAGTCTTGCCTCCTATTACAATCTACTTGAGCGAGGCAGGATAATCATTTGCAATTCCACTATTTTTTGAGTTGGAGAAAGAAAGAGTGAGAACACATAGGTGGATGCAAATAGCCAAATCTAAAGGAGTTGAGGATGTTGGCCATATGGAAAACAAACTCAAGGAAATGGGTAGAGAATTGAGTGCTCCCAGAGACAGAGAAGCCATTACAAGAAGCCACCTTGAAAATGAGAATGAACTACTAAGGAGGCAGCTGCAAGAGAAAGAGACTCGGCTAGCATACATGGCTATCTTATCCATGGAAGCATTACACTGCAGAACACCAGCCAAATCTTATGGCCTCTATCTAAAGGACCAATGGCTTCAATTCCAAATAAAGACTTTGGCATAAAGAGGCACAATGCCTTTCCAAGACTACAGGTAGTTCATGGATTTCTGTGACCAAAGCACCTCAGAGGATAAAGCGAAGATGGAAGAGTTCCACCTACACAACATGGCCCTCACAGACATGAATGTGTGGGACCCCAATTCCAAGCTAGGGGACCTGCAATTAATGGCCATGGCCTCATGGATGAACCACGAAGAATTGAGGGTATCAGAAATGAAAAGATTGATGATAAAAGAGCAAAATGAGCCATTAATGATAAGAGCTGAGCCATCAAATCCTATGGCACTAATCAACACACACAACCTGCTTGCTAATGACTCTCAAATTTCCCCTATATATCTAGCCAATTAGGCACAAGCAATTGCACACTTTGAAGATATGCTTAGGCTACTTGGGGATGAATGTGTGCATGCATGCATGAGAAGATGGAACACCCTACCCTACAGCTTGCAGGTCAGAGAATACCATTCTCCGATGAGGCTAAGGGAGGCATTGAAAAGAGTGCCAATGTACAAGGGCTCCATGCAAATGCTGAAGGTCAACTGGATTGGCCTCAAACTGAGTCCTCCACTCCTATTAGGCATATTGGAAGGCAGAAGAGAAGAAGAAGAGGAGGAGCAATGGAAGGACATAGACAGAGAGGAAGGGTTTTATGACCAACATGAGCAGACCACATCAGAAGCCTGGGATGCTAGGGAGGCCACCAGGGCCATAAAAGATGAGGATATTGACTAAGTTGCTCAGAGGATGAGCAACACCTTCAATAGGGGGGTGATGATGAGCCTCATAAACGGGTAATTATATGGGCTCATTTTACCTCCTAATATAGTCAAATCAACCATTCTCTTAGCTTATTGTATTATTTTTTGATTATATTTATGCTTATAGAGTGAGTTGAGTTAGTTATGATGCCATGTGGTATAACATGTATTTAATGTAGATTATTGATGGATTTCGAGGTCAAAGTCAAGGATCCAATGGTCAAATGGAAACAATAACTAGAAGTAGATACAGGAGAGGATTTATATGAGGGAATACCCCTCATTTATTACTCCTCACTTTGAATTCCCCTTCATTCAGCTCGGAGTACAAGCAGTCGAATCATGCACTAGAAGGCAACCGGGCAAGTGGAGGATGACTGATAGTTATCTCGAGTTTTGGGAGCCAAGCTTCCATGATTTTAAGGAAGTTGTTGGTAGCTTCAGATGTATAAGTAGAGAGGCCTAGGGCCTCACTAGGGTCAGATTTTTTCTTATGTAAACTCTGCACAAATTTCAAGCTTACTATTTTGTGACAATTTTATGTAATCTTGTTATTTTTTGATAATAAACATGGAATCCTTTTTTAGCTAGCACTGATTTACCTCAGAGGGCTGAAGCTCTTGGGTTAGGGCCCAATCCAAGCAACCAAGCTTCTCTTTACTTGTGTTTGTATGCTTTACTTCAGTTTGTAGATTAATTCTTTGTTAGATTTATTTCTTTTATGGTTAAGAATATGTTGCTTTTGATGATTTAGTAGTTTGCTTTCATTTGTGCTTTCTGTAGCAGGTTAAGAAGTGATTAGAAAAAGATTCAAAAGGCTAGAAATAGTGCCTTTGCATCTATTCCTCCCTCTAGGACCATGATTTGAGGCAAAGAATCTCTTGCTGCCCCAAAAGCACAGATTTTCCTCATTCATAGGACTTCTAGTGTTTGCAGCTCTTTAGTAGGTTAATAGTCTAGTTTTGCTTTGCTTCAGATCTCCTTTATCATGTTCATTTCCTGATTTTCAATATTCCCCTTTCATGCTTTCATTTCCTACAACATTTATAAGCATTTCCTTTCATAGATCATAGTTTAGACCATTTTAATGCAAAACTCAGTGTTTCTTAAATGCACTCATTTCATTTGTTGCTTGATTTTCTTGGTTGACTGTCAGTTCTTTTGCAGCAAATCTCTTCCAGCAGTAGGCTAGCCTATCAACAATCACATCCTCCATCTGATCCATGCCCTACAGGTCTCCTAAACCCGACCTCAATTCTGCCCTAGTTTCCTTCATTTTTTTCATAGAACTTCTTCCTCTCTCCTTGAGAAAACCCAATTATCTTTCTCTCTTGGTGATTCATGGTAGACCTTAGGCACCCTAACACCTCATTCCAAACTTCATCCACATTTTCCACCCACTCTCACACCCTCAAAATAGCGGAAATTGCTCTCGGCCTCCTCCTGTAGGCCTCCTGTGTTTTCCTCTTGTAGTTTCCCTGCGTCCTCTTGTAGTTTTTCCTGTAGGTTGCCTCTTGAATGACGAGTGTGGGAAAAGCCTCTAGAAGGCCACCTAAGACCTCCTAGGACCCATCCGCACCATATTCCATCCTCCCAAGCTCCAAAACCACCCTCCAACGCTACCTGTTCGCTGCCACACACAAAAAATAAATTAGATGCATGTCAAATTCACATAAAAACACATAAAAATCCAAAAATATGTTTTTTGCTTATTTACTTCTAGAAATAGCATGGTTAGATGGTTTTTACTTTCTTTAATAGGTAATGGCATTTCTTTCATGGTTTCCATAATGTTTTTGGCAAAATTAGAATTAGCTTGTTAATTAGGGTTTACTAGGTCTTGCTTTACATGACAGTGTTTTTCCTTTATGCAATTAGAATAGCTTTTGTAGAGTAATCTTTCTTTCTTTCATCACACATAGAGCAACTTCTGAGATCTATAGAAGTTGTCTTGAGCTCCTAGTGATCTTGCACCCACTGACCAAGTGACAACCTGCAGTGAGAACTAGTACTTGTGCATATAGCACCGACGCTTCCAAGTTTGTTACGAACTACCGGGTTGATAAAAGTAAAGTTGGAAGCCCAGGAGTTGCAACATTCTTGCTGCAATGCTGGAGCTCACCACCATGCTCCATTTCCAACTGGTCATCCTAACATATTTGCTAATCCTCCAAGGTGCGAATGTGAATACGTCTATTTGTGTGACAAATATATTCTCGTATAGTGCCTTCGTCAACTATGCCATAACATCATCGCCCATCTCATCTAGCACTTAACTTAACACTTTGTGGCTTGTTGTGAAATTGTATGTCATCTAACATAATTATTTCAATCTCCCATATTCTGGTAACCCTACCATTGCACCATTACGACATTCCTCTATAATCTATTCAACTTAAACCCTCTACGACATGATGACATGTCACGTTACGTCATCAACATTCCACACTCACCTTATGAGTGGTTCCATGTGTCACTCGGAAAAGGGGCATTTGGGTGTTGAAAATGTTGAATTTTCATGTCCTGTGTCCCCTATCATATAATTCCATGTCAACATGTTGGTTTTGTCACTCTTCAATCTGAGTCCACATTGTCCATGCCATCGTGTTGTGTCAACATCATTGTGCTAGACTACTTAACTCACATCTTCATCATTAGTTATTCATCGATCAAATGAACCCTCACTTAATCAACAACCCTAGTTAACTGTGGGGCCCCTACCTATGTGATGGTTAACAAGAGGGGTCCACAATTTGTTGCTTATGCGACTAGCCCCCTTGCAACTTTGTTAGTGCAAAAATGCATGGAATTCCCATTGCTTGGATCTTATGGTCTGTATTTAGTGCATGCCCCCCACATATGACCGACATATAATGGAGAGGGGGGGGTTTGAAATTTGGGTCTATGTGTTACCATGCACCTTGGAACCATAAAACTATTTGAATTGAGATACTCCTAATCCCTTAGGTGTTTTTCCAAGTGTCATATTCCATTCAAAAGGTCTCTGAGAGGACTATACAACTAACCACTTTACACATGTTTTTAACCAATTGGCCTGTGAGAAAAACTTCCTTGAAGAATATGATTTATCATAGATTTATCATACTAGTGACCATTGTCAACCTCTCAATAAAATCCCCTTGAACTTTTATTCACTTGACATCAATGAAAATACTTTTCTCAAAAATTTCCCCTTTCGACATTGATGGAAATACCACCAAACATTGTATGTCATTAATGGAAATTAACACATATTACATTAAATATGGAATTAAATAGTTGATCCACATTTTCAAAATAAACAAAAAAACAATTCTATTGATATCCTTGTAATATTTATTTTCCAATTTTAATGAAATAGATTTTAATTCCATCACTTGGTCATCAACACCAACAAACATTGCTATTGTTTTTCTCACTCTATCTATTAATGTTTTGCTAACTCTCCCCATTTTCTTCTAAGAAGCTAATTGCATCCTCTCCTATTGAATATATTTGTATTAATAACCACAAGGCATCTCATAATGTTAATGTTTTCTCATTCCCCCCCCCTTGAAATTAGTGGAAAAGAGTTTAGATACTCCTCTACAACTAATCTCCCCCTGTCATTATGTTGTGCTAAGGTGAGATTCCTGTGGACCTGTCTCCTCCTTGTAAACTCCATCGTTGATATTGAACTATCCTTGCCCTTATTTGGACAATTACCCTATTGTGAAGAAGGTCTAGTTAAGAGAGGAGAGAGAAAATACTCCCAACTTCTACCTGAAATACTTAAAAGGTTATCGTACAAAGGGTTTGGTGAAGATATCAACAACCTATTCTTTTGTGGAAATATACACTAGTCTCACCACTTGTTTTGCAACATGTTCTCTAAGAAAGTAGTACTTTATTAGAATATGTTTGGTTTTTTAATGTAGAATACTTTTGGATATGTTGATAGCACTTGTGCTATCACAAAATGGGAATAAGATTTGCATAAGTTATCATCATATCCTATAAGGTTTGCTTCATCCACAAAATATGAGTGCAACTAGATGCTACTGCAATCTACTCTACCTCAATAGTAGAAAGAGAGATAGATGTTCACTTCTTGCTCAACCAAGTTTTTGGGTGAATTAATTGTCCTTTAATTAGAACCAATTAATTACACACAAATGCACCAATTATCAACTAGGGTAGGACTTTTTATTTCAAGGTTACTATGCAAAGTATATGTAGGTATTAATCATTAAACATTGTTTAATGCCAAATTCTCTAAGAACATGACACACAATTAAACTCAAGTTATTGTAATTGTTCACTCTTAGCACACTAAAATCATCATTGTCACACTTCAAACATTCCAAGCACTTTGCACACATCTCTGAAATCAAAATCATTCTTGTAGAATAAATCTCACTCAATCACTCAAGATCACACTTGAAAAAAATAAAATAGCACTCCTGGAAAGAATTGTAGAAAACATTCAAACAAAATGTCACTCAATCAATAAACTCTCTATAATCATCAAGTCATCAATATGTGAAACACACTATAACATATCTACTCAACAAAACCCAAAAAATGTAGTAAGAAAATAATAAATAACACACACACTGATAATGGATCGATCCAAGATTTATGTTATTACACAAATAATTCAGATCATCTGCTCTGTAACCCAGCTAGTGAGTAACTATAACACATTAATGAACACATGTAACAGTGACAATGAAATATAGTTGAGAGGAAATTAAACACACAACTACAATACCTTATTGATACAATGATCCTTGCTAAAGAGGAGAGCCCTTCCTCCTTATCAAGGAGTTGATAACGTACAACTCACATACTAAGAAAACGAGATATTCTTGAGCCACAAATGCACAAGATTTTTCATTATCCTTGAAAATGTTACAGATGCATAGTCTCTCCAAAAATAAAATAGTTCCACCGATCTACATGCGGAAAAGGACTTCTCCTTTTATAAACTTACATTGTGTCTATTATTGAAACCACACTCAGCTATGAGAATCTTTCAATTCACATGCTCCCCATGCTCCCCATGCTCCCCATGCTAAGAATTATATAAAAAATTACAATTAATTTATTAAGAATAAAACAATGTTGTAACAATATATCCAATTAGTGAAAAGTCAACAACAAGAAACCATAACTATCATAGCAAAGTTTGTTGTATCATCAAAATATAGTTCTCATTGATGGTATAGTCAATCGTGTAACAACTTTGACTCTCGATGACATCATCAAAGAAACAAAGTATTGCAGAACATAGTACCAACATCAACAATAGTATTAGCAGAGCCTATTTTGGAATATCAATAACAAAAACCTGGAGAAATAACATTACATACAAACAACAACACTCCAGTGAGCCAAGTCATCTTGCAAAAACCTCTTTATCGATTCCATAAATAAAGTCACTCAAAGTAGTGAAACTCTTAAAAAAATACAAGCAAAATTTCATGAAGTAAGTTGACCTAAAATAGTAGCATGCATTATTCAAAAGGGCGATTAGTGGATTAATAAAGTGTGATTATAAGGGTAAATATGGTTGAAAATATGGAAAAATGAGGGTAAAAAAATGCCAAATCCATGTCAAAACATTTAATCCAACTAAAGTAACTATATGTCCTCATGTAGACCCTTCACTCAGTCTTTAGTGCATCATGTGAATGTAGCTCAAAAAATTTGTAGGCTATTGTTGTGTTAGCTATGAAAGTCTCGTAACCTCTAAAAATGATCAAATCAAACCACCACATTTCAACATCTTCTAGTTTTAGTTGAAAGTAATACTAGTACTTAACCATATAGAGCCAAACCAATGGAGACTTAAGTTTTATCCCAAACCAACTAGGGCCACATCCCCTGATACAATCAATGTACTTGGGAACTCTAGAAAGATAAATGAAATTTTGGAAACTATAGGGGTCTTCATGTTTCAACTTCTTATCGCACACCTCCCACCTTAACTTGCTTCCATATATTGCACCTTGTCTCATCAATTCATCACTCCTAGAGTAATGCTCTAAGACATTATTCTTGACTTTAATTATCTTATCCCTCCTTTTTGGAGATTTCAAGAAATTTCCATATGTTCTTATTCTATCTATACCAAAACCTATATTTTCACGAATCCATAGTGTTATGTTTTCTAGGTTTGATGTTAAAGTGTCATGATCCAGTTTTTAGCTTATTTTATTTTCCATAAAGGAAGTGAACGCCCTCAGCTGGATGTCTCCTACACAAGGTGAGAAATTAGAGTTATTTTATCCAAAACAAGCAAATTCATGAAGGTACAACAAATGTTGTTATGCAAAAATAGTCTACTTGAATTTTTCAAGGAAGGACATAATGTTAGTCATTTTATGTGGTCTTCCTTCTTTCATTATTGTCAATTTGAAAAGGAAAGTCTTTTCTTGCAAAAACAAGGGGTAGGAGGAAGAGGGTCTTCTGCAACTCAATACATTATGTGCAAGGTTGTACATCTATTCTTTATCTTCCTGTAATTGTTGGATTATATTTTGTAGTTTCTGTTAAACGGACATGGACAGCGGGAACAATAGTAAAGATAAAACATGCATTTCATTTTTTATTCACAAATGATGTATATTTATGGTACATTATGTGACAGTTGGGATTCACATCCCAAGGTCTCTTGGACTGCTTTGTCCATTTGGCTTCCACGCTAACCCTTTAGGATTAGGTGTCCAACATTACCCCCCTTAATCCAAAGGGTTATGTATGAGTCCAAGAAAAGAGTTGTAATACAAAATGTGCAATAATGCATGGCAGCACTAGGCTGAATGTGCTCTATGAAATGTTGG
>APFE030281424.1:2529-33298 GCA_000404065.3 Pinus taeda | reverse complement strand
CTGTTTGTCAGTCTTTGATTTGCCTCACCATATTCGAATCTAAAAGAGCTTTCCTTTTATCCTTAATTGACCAAAATAAAGCGGATTGCCACATATTGGATGTGCTGTAGGTTATACTGATAGATAGGTGTCTCTCTTTCAAGTTTCTCAGTCATCTCACCAGCATAGCTGCTTTGTGTTTAAAACCATCACCTACAGCAGTTTCGTAGCGCGCTACGAAACTGCTGTGTGATTGAAAACACAGTCTTCCTCTCATAGCTGAATGATTGCCAGTGTGTAGCTTCAACATCAGCAAGGTCCGAACACTGACCATCTTTCTCATGTAACTGTCCTGTTGTTTCAATACCTGCTTCCTTATGTATTGAATTGAAATCTGCATTAAACTCATGTTTGGCTCTGCCATTTGAAATTGTTTCCATTTCTGATCCCTTAAGCGCACAAAACAATGGCGCATTCCGTAATCTGAATCGAGCATATCAGCTTTAAGTAAGAATCTTTATTCTTACAGAACCCATTTTCCAAAGATCACTAAACAAGACGTAAATATGCCTCTGCAAGATTAGCTCATAACAAACACTATTGATATGGAATACATTCCAAATCAATTAGGTTAAAACAGCTTATAAAACCTTTACAAGGTTACCCGCTGTATAACTTAAAGTCTTGCAACAAACATAGAAAGTAAAATCATCAACACCAGGAAACTGAATATATTAATGGACCGAAGACATTCATGTCTCTTTCCTGTGCAACCACCCCTGCTCAACACTAAGCCATCATACTGCAAAACCAAACGACCTTTGAATGGAATTATAACATATGCAAGAATTACATTAATATGACCTGCTAAGTCCATTATAACGGCCATGTTAGGAGAGAAGCAGCATTAAAACCAGCCTCAATTTTTATATTATTCTTGATTTCCGATGAGCAGGCCAGAGAAACATTGCCTCATGGATGAGCAGGCTACCACAGAAAACATAAACCAACGTTCCTTGCTATGTTTCGTTCTTCAAGATGGTGGACTCATAAAGCGATGGAGTAATTTCCAATACAAAGCTTTTCTTTCATTAAGAGATTACAATAATCTAACTTTAGAGTACTGTGCCACTCCTTTAAAATCCAGCTGTGGTTTAAAGTCAGCATTTAGCTTCGTCGCCTCCTTTGAACAGATGATCCAGACCATGACTGCTTGCGCCTGCCCTCATGAGAAGAAAAAAGGGGAATGCCTGCGATGAGAATGTCTGGCATGTTATGAACGAGAACGCGAACAAGACCACGAAACTTGTCTCTTTCTGGACCTTAACATGTGATGGTGATAAACTGTGTCTGCTTGAACACACCCTCTTTTAATGATAGCATACCGTTCTGTGGCTTAGTCTGGCATCTTAAAGCCTTTGCGCAGAACTTCACACAAAATATGCAGAGGTTCTATTAAGCTTAATTCAATTCTGTGCTAATGATACAAACATAACCCATGAATGATATTTGACCAGCGTTCACCAATACATCTCCTCAATTGATCAAGCAAAAACTGCGGGTATCCCAGGATTAGTCCTCGGCCTTAATTTAATAAGCTATATCTATTGAGAGCTGGATCCGTCACCATCACCGTCAAGCATCCTCAATAAGACCTTTAATCATCAAAAAGTGTTTAGAGGTGGCCCCGATGTATATTTTAATGGATCCCAGGTGTTACCAATAACGGCGGCCTTATGGCAGTCAGAACCAAGCGATTAATTGTCTGTTGTTGACATATGCGTGCCAGGTATAAACCTATTCGCTCAGCTACTGAAAAGTAGGTTTCAAAAACATCACAAATTTCACCGAATCTCTCACTCCATCATATTATCCTCTCCTTTCTTGGGCGACCGCCTATGACAGAGAAATCAACATCCCCAGATTGAAACGCCGAAGTGTCCTTCTCTTTATCCTTGAACATGGTGTGAACATAAACTTTATCATAAATACTCCTCGTTCATTCCCTGTCAAGTTCCATGCAATCGGAACAAAGATGCGGTCATATACAGGCAACAGTGGAATAATAGATAGGTCAAAAATACTCTGTAAGCTTGCAGGAGGGATCTCGAGATGTTTTTTCAATCTGTCAATCCATTGTGGCGCCCTGTTTTGTGAAAGAGGTTGCAGTTGTATTAGGAAAATCAATATCTACAATTTGAAATTCTCCCGGTCGCACCTCCTTTGTCGTGGGTATGTTCTCAGGGTAATATACAAACCATCAATCCAACTATAACCAACACCATCGCTGAAATGCTCCTTTTGCTTCTAGAAAATAGATGCTGCTCTGTGGATTAATGACTAAAGCATAATCTTCAGACAAACAGTACGCTGACAGAAGGCCCATATGTTTCAAGCATGCCAGCTGAGAACATAATACTCTCTATGATTTGTGGAATTCAATAGATTTTTTGTCTGGAGGATTCAAAACAAAGACTCTTGCAAGTCTCCCCACATTAGTATGGACATCCTTCACAATCACCCATGAACCAGGATTCAGAGATAACTCCCTTTATGTACTTGATGTCAATCCCACAATAGCTGCATCATCATAAGGTGCCTCCTTAAAAACACTGTCACTGCTCTCATCTGCATTCCTGGAGGGAAACAAAACTCTGTACAATAGGCATGCTAGAATTTGGACCTTCATTGAAAACTCGAACCAATCCTCAATTTCGTAGCATGCTACGAAACCAGCTAAAGAGGTAGCGCTGCGAAACTGCTAAAAGAATTCTGGCGCTGCGAAAACACCCTGGCGCTGCAAAAACACCTTGTCCTTAGGCTATGCTAAACAATTTTTTGGCAATAGTATTTTCAGTGATAACAGAATGCACATTAAAATTCAGTTTTCTTTTTCATTTTTTTTTTTGAAAACAGCTAGGGCGCCTCAAGAAGGTTTTCACCCTAATTGCCCGCCCTAGGCACCTTCAAGGGAGGTTTTCACCCAGGGATCTTATTCTTTTTTTTATATTTATTTATTTATTTATTTGACATCACCTGGCCACCTCAGGAGAGGTTTTCAACCCAATGATGGGACTTCAAGCACCTCATGGAGGTTTTCACTTGAGTCCTTATTTTTTTTTTTCTTTTCCTTCAGTGAGTGGGTGAAGTGGAGGCTAAGACATGCTCCACTACCATCACTGTCTTATTCAAATCTTCAATGAACTCTCACTTGGACAGGGGCTTCTTGTAAATTTTCAACCGATGTCCATTGACAAGCATGGGGATGGCTTCCTCATCAATGGTTTTGTGTTATGCTCTTAACATGCAAGACGATACCAGAATACCAAATATGTGAAGAAATATACCCAGAACATAGAATAGAGAGTAACAACAAGTATTTTTATTTTTTTATTTTTTTATTTTTAAGTATGGGGGTTTACACAGTGCATTATATTAGATATCATTTTATTATTCAGAAAGCAATGTTCACTTGCCTCTTCGAGGGGGCAACCTCCAATAGAGCAGAGCTCGATGGCAAAATAAGACACGATACTCCTCATAGGGAGTCCCTATCCTTTATATATGACTCATACATGCAATACCATGAATCAATACCATGGTTCTTATTAATACCATCTATATAATACCATGGCCCATTTGCAACTAATTTTGGTCTCGTCATTAAATGCGGGTTAACCACTTACAATTATTAATATGGGCTTTATAGACTCTTTACTATGACTCGATCCTACTACATAAATAAGGGGGTTAGGTTGGGACCCTAACATGCCCCCCCCTTAAGAATAGCCTTTTCCTCAAGGCTGAAGCTACAGAAATTGCTGAAGAATAGTGGTTGGTTCCTAGGTTGCATCTTCCGGAGAGGTGTCTTTCCACTTGACGAGGAATTCTCTAATCATGCGGCCACGTAGGTGCTATTCTTGTGTGTCTAGGACCTGTTCAGGTTGGAGCCAGATTGACCCTTCTTCATCCAATTCAGGTAGATTGGTTTGAATTCTGCAATTGTTCCCAATCACTTTCTTGAGGCATGAGACATGGAAAATTGGATGGATTTTGCAGTGGGTGGCAAAGCTAGCTTGTAGGCCACTTCTCCAATGCGCTTGAAGTACTTGATATGGTCCGTAGAATTTTGGAGATAGTTTCTGACAACCCTTGTCTTTGAGTGATGTTTTCTTATATGGTTGCAGCCTCAAAAATACCTGATCCCCTTCTTCAAATTGGCACTCTGAGCGATGCTGATCTACCTGTTGCTTCATGCGGTTTTGAGCTTGATGAAGATTCTCCCTAAGATGGGCGAGCATGGTTGTGCGGTTTTGTAGGAGTTGATCCACTGCTTGTACCTTTGAGCACCCCGTGATATAAGAAGTAGGGGAAGGAGGGAGTTGACCATAAACTGCTTCATAGGGAGTCACTTTGGTGGTGGCATGATAGTTGGTGTTATACCACCATTCAGCTAGAGGTAACCATTGTACCCAAAGATGTTGTTTTTCTGAAGTGAAACACCTAAGGTAGGTTTCCAGACATTTGTTGACAGCTTCAGTTTGACCATCCGTTTGTGGATGATAGGAAGTACTGAGTTTTAGTTGGGTGCCTTGTAGCCTGAAGAGTTCCTTCCAGAAATTATTGGTGAAGATCAGGTCACAATCAGACACAATAGAAGTGGGCATGCCATGCAATTTGAAGATCTGATCCATAAAAGATTGAGCGACCAGATTCGGTGTAAACGGGTGGGGTAGGGTGAAAAAATGAGCATACTTAGAAAGTCGGTCCACAACCACCATGATGACTGACTTATTTCCTGACTTTGGAAGACCTGTAATGAAATCCATGGCAACCTCCGTCCATATTGATGCCGGGATGGGCAACGGTTGTAATGTGCCTAGTACTTTGACTGTGTCCCCTTTGTGGCATTGGCAGACATCACATTCCGCTACAAAAGTAAGGATGTCCTTTTTCATGCCTGTCCAAAAAAATGATCTTCTAGTGCGAGCATACGTCTTCTAAAAGCCTGAATGTCCTGCAATGGGGGATGAGTGCAATTCTACCAAAATGCAGCTTTTGAGAGTGGATGTTGGTGATATTACAAATCTGTCCTTGTAGCAAAGAATCTCATCCTGCCATGAGTAGCCCTTGGTGGAATTTGGATCTGACAGCAATTGAGTAATGAGTTGGGAGAGCCAGGGATGTGAAAACCATTCCCTGCGAGCCTCTTCAATCCACTCTGGAATGGGAAAGGAAATTACGAGCAAGGTACTTTCCTCCTCAAATTGGTGAGATAATGCATCTGCTACACTATTTTTGCGCCCTTTCTTGTAAATGATCTCATAATCATATCCCAGCATTTTTGGCAAGCCATTTATTTTGTTGTGGGGAGGACAAGCGCTGCTCGAAAAAATATTTAAGATTGTGATGGTCTGTGTGGATTTGGAAACGTTGCCCCAGTAAGTAAGGTCACCAGGTATCTACTACATGTAAGATGGCCATCATTTCCTTATCATAGGTAGATTGTCCTAGATTCTTCCCACTTAGTTGTTGGCTTGTGAAGGCCAAGGGTTGACCTTCCTGCATTAAGACTGCCCCAATACCCGTACCCAAAGCATCACATTCAATGACAAAAGATTTGGTGAAATCGGGTAGTGCTAAGACTGGAGTGGAACTCATGGCATTTTTTAGAGTTGTAAATTCCTGTTGTGCGTCATCATTCCAGAAGAATGAATTTTTCTTGAGGAGTTGAGTGAGGGGCTTTGCAATGCAACCATAATTGTGGACAAATTTGTGATAATAGTCTGTGAGACCCAAAAATCCTCTCAGGCTCTTCAAGGTCTTAGGTTGAGGCCACTTCGGCATTGCCTGGATCTTTTTAGGGTCCACCTTGACACCTTCATGCCCCACAATGTGGCCCAAATACTCAACTTCTTCCATGCCAAAAGAACACTTGGACATATTAACAAATAATTTATGCTGGCGGAGCAGTTGCAAGAGCAGATCTACATGCTGAAGATGTGTGGCCCAAGTGCAACTATAGATGAGGATGTCATCGAAGAAGACAAGGAAAAATTTCCTGAGATATGGTTTGAGAAGGTGGTTCATAAGGCTCGGTAAAGTAGAGGGGGAATTACAAAGACTGAATGGCATGACCAGGAACTCATAATGGCCTTCATGAGTTCAGAAAGCAGTCTTTAGAATGTCAACTTCCTTCATGTGAATTTGGTGGTAACCAGAGCGAAGATCCAGCTTAGTGAAGAATTGAGCCCCATTGAGTTCATCCAGCAAATCATCAACAACCGGGATGGGAAATTTATCTTTGAATGTCAACTTATTAAGGGCCCTGAAGTCTGGACACATCCGCCATTCCCCATCTTTCTTGACCACCATGACCACGGGTGAGGAATAAGGACTAATGCTGGCACGAATGACACTTGCTTCCAAAAGTTCCTTGATTATTTTTCTATTTCATTCTTTTGGGTGAACGGATATCTGTATGGGCGCACATTTGGTGGTTAGGCCCCTGGAACCAAGGTGATGCTATGATCATGTTCCCCTCTCGAGGGTGGAAGCTCATGAGGCTTGTCAAAGACTGGCAGATGGTTATTAAAAATCTGTTGCATCTCAGGATGAATCGGCAAAGAATTGGATTCAACAGCCTCGATGGCATTAAATTGAGCTATAACTCCATGATGGCCCTTTTTTACCAATTTTTCCATCCTATGTGAGCTGATGATAGAGGGAGCTCTTGTCTGGAGTTTGCGGAGGATATGTGTGGAGTTGTTCTGCTTAAAGCTCATATATAACTCCTCGAAATCCATTGTGATTGGCCCAAGAGTGCAAAGCCATTCAACACCGAGGACAATGTTGCACCCTCCCATGTGTATGGCAAACATGTGGGTCTTCAACTAATAATCCCCCATTTGAAGTCTGACATTTTCACAGTGGCCTTCACATTTCATTGTTCCCCCATTCACAATTTGTACTTGGAAGTTAGAAACTACTTGTACAAAACAATGCACTGCTTCTGCGACTTTTTGATGGATGAAATTATGTGTGCTTCCACTGTCAATCAAGACTACCACTGGGTGATGTTTAAAAAAACCTCTAATTTTGAGAGTTTGAGGTGAGGAAATACCTGCCAAAATATGCAGAAAAATAATTTCTAGGGACATTGTCCTTCTAGTTGTCCTCTTCTGCCTCCTCAGGTTCCTCAAGTGGTGGGGCTTCCTCCAATGAGCTGTAATCAGTGGCATCCATTTGAAAAAATTTGGGCTCCTTGCAATTATGAGCAGGGGGTATTTTTCATCATAGTAGTAACATAATCCCTGCTTTCTTCTTTCGGCCATTTCTGCAGGTGACACCTTTTGAACCTTAAGTGTTTGAGTCGTGTTGTGAGCCTGTGGGGGGCGACCCTTGGCGGTGAAATTTGGGCAAATGGACTGGGCCGCTAACGCACGTTCCACATTACGAGCTACCTTGCAAGCCTCTGACCATGTGGGAGGGTGGTGCAGTTGGACGTGGGCTTGTATGGCCTCTTTAAGACTGCTGATAAAACATTCCGTGTAGAACGCATCTGGGAGATCCCTAGTACGGAAAGATAATGCTTCAAAGGTTGTAACATGTTCATCCACCGTGCCATTCTATCGGAGCTTAGTGAGATGACCCAAAAAAGCATATTCATGGTCAAAGCGTTCTGTAAGAGCTTTTTTGAAGGCAGCCCAAGTTGAAAAACTGCCATTGCCACGTTGATGCCATTCCCACCATTGCCATCTTTCATTGTCCAAGTACATGCTCACCACCATAAGTTGAGTCTCATTATCTAAGATGTTATTCAGATTGAAATACTACTCCATTTGTGCTACCCATGTGGCCGTGTGAGAACCATCAAATTTATGCATATCCAGCTTGGGAGGTCGCGGACGAGATTGTTGGTGGGTGCCCTAGAGGTGAAGAGAGTGGCTAGACTCACCCTCAATGTGTCCATTGCCAATATATGCCTCCTCGCGGGCTTCCTCCTTGCCCTTAGAGAGTGCGTCAGATAGTTTGTCAAGCTGAGCTTGGATGGCTTGCAAGGATTGTTGAAGTTTGTCGATCTTCTCATTGGCCATAGCTTGAGCTCTAGTTGCTACCATGCACCGACCCGATGTACTTGAAATTTGGGACCGCTCGAATTGTTTTTTCACTAACAACGGAATGGTACCAATAAGTGCCCCGGGGAGTCTCTTTTTTTTTTTTCTTCTGAAAACTCCTAACGGAGTTTTACTCCTTGCTTAGGAATACTGCAATAGCCGAATCCTCAAAATGTCAATGTTGCCAAAAGTCCTACGAAAATCACGCCCCAGTATAGGAACCCTACATAACTACTCAGATCTGGTGGATCTGAGAGATCTGAATGGCTGATTGGATAGCTTTGATCGGCGGAATAGATTTCTGCTACGGATCTAATGGATCTAATAGATTGGAATGGCTGGTCTGTTAACTCGAACTAGAGGACTAATGTCTTCTGTTGCTGCAAACCCCCTTGCGAGATCTGATCTGGCTGAGATTATGCGTGATCCCAAGATAGAAAAGGGAACTATGGTCTCGAGGAGTGTGAGGTGCTATAGATCGCAATATACATAAGGGTCTAACAGTAGTACTCGGCCCAATGTTTCAGGGCTCTAACTAAGGAGGATCAACCGTATCCTTAGCTGTACAACCTGACTACCCTATCATACGGGCGAGTAATCTCTCCGAGTGCTGTTCTCGGTGTACTGTAGCAGCAAGACGGCCGATAGTTTATCTATGGTGAGGTTTCAAAGGAGCTAAGGGGCTTCCGATATACCCAGAGGGTACTTGGAAGACAGTCCATGCGCGGTTCTGTCTAATGCGCTACTACTCGAAGGGGTACCCACAGGGGTTACAAGGGAGTCCAACAAGCGTGACCACCTCTTGTATTTCCTGCGTGCATGCCTCCCCAAATCCGCAGGTTTATGCACTCAACGACAGATCCAGTGGTTTAAAGACGTCGGAACACGTCTCTAGCCAAAAAAAAAATTGCTAAGAAATGGAAATCCCACCTGCCCTGGAAAGAGCTCTTATACCACTTGTTATTCTCTTAACTTGCAAGACGATACCATAATACCAAATATGCGAAGAAATATACCCAGAACATAGAATAACGAGTAACAGTAGCAAGTATTTTATTATTCAGAAAGCAATGTTCACTTGCCTCTTCAAGGGGGCAACCTCCAATAGAGCAGAGCTCAATGACAAAATAAGACACGATGCTCCTCGCAGGGAGTCTCTATCCTTTATATATGACTCATACATTCAATACCATGGTTTTTATTAATACCATCTATCTAATACCATGGCCCATTTGCAACTAATTGTGGTCTCGTCATTAAATGCGGGTTAACCACTTACAATTATTAATTATTGACTCTTTACTATGACTCGATCCTACTACATAAATAAGGGGGTTAGGGTGGGACCCTAACATTCTGATCAGAACTAAACCATTTTCATTGCATGTTTCCACAGTGTAGGGTCCTAGCCATCTTGTCCTTAGTTTGCTTTTGAAGTCTTTATATCTTGAATGATAGAGAAGTGCCCAATCTCCTTCTTGGAATTTCTTCTCCTTGATATTTTTTTCATGCCATATCTTCCTCTGAAGCTGAACTACCTCTATGTGGTGAAGGGCCTGTTATCTTTGTTAATCCAATCCATTGAGCTGGAGTAATCTTTCCTTCTGTGCATGGCTGAGGTCAGGGTCCAGCTGAGCTCCCATCCTTAGTGTATTGAATTCAAATTCTATTGACAGCAAAGCCTTCTTCCCATAGACTAGTTTATAGAGTGTGAACTCTATGGTGGTCTTCCATGTTGTGCTGTAGGCCCAGCTGGCATCAACTAATCTGTCCACCCAATCTTTTCTGTTGTTGCTCACTACCTTGGTTAGAATTCCTTCCAAAGCTCTATTAGTGACTTCCATCTGCCCATTGGCTTGTGGATGATAAGGGGTGGAAGTTCTGTGCTTGATTTTATGATGTGTGAGTAGATCTTCGATCAAATTGGAAGTGAACTGACTACCTTGATCTATGACCAATTCTCTTGGATACTCGAACTTGTAGAATATGTTTTCCCTCAAAAACTCAGCTACTTTTTCATTTGTTTCTGCTTTGATTGCTTTTGTTTCTACCCACTTTGTTAGGTAATCGGTGGACACAATGATGTATTGCTTTTGTTTTGAAGGAGGGTTGATAGGACCCACAAATTCCATGCCCCACTTCTCAAATGACTCAAAGGTCACTTGAGGTTGCATGGGCATCTCATCCTTTAGAGTAGGTTCCCCATCCTATGACACCAATCACATTCGCTAGTGTATCTCCTCACATCTTGATGAACAATGGGCCAATAGTAGCCTACTTGCAATATTATGAAGGCAGTTCTCTTTACTGCAAACTGACCTCCACAAGGCCCGTCATGACAGGTCAGGAGAATGTCGAAGACTTCCTCCTCCCTGAAACATCTTCTCAAGATCTGATTTGGGCCAAGTTTGAAGAGATTACCCCCAATCCAGGTGAAAGGGGTGCTTTTTCTTACTATCTTGCTCTTCTCTTTTGAGGATAGGTGTGGTGGAAACTGTGATAAAACCAAGTAGTTTGCTATATCAACAAACCATGGAGAGAGTACTAAAATAGCAAATAGATGTTCATCTAGCATTTGGTCATCCACCATTCCTTCTTCACCTGCAGGCAAATTTACTCTAGACAAAAAGTCAGCAATAACATTTTCTTTACCAGGCTTATCAATAATGGTCAGATCAAACTGCTATAATAGAAGAAACCATCTAATAATGAAAGCATTTACATTTGGTTTGTTCATTAAATATCTAATTGTAGCATGATCAGTGTGCACGAAGGTTTGATAGCCTGTGATATAACGTCTGAATTTGTTTAAAGAATGCACAACAGCTAGGCGTTCCTTCTCAGTCACTGTATAATTTAACTCTTCCTTTGACAAATTTTTTCTTATAAAGTATATGGCATAAGGTAACTTTTCATCAATTTGTCCTAGGGCTGCTCCTATTTCTTTGTTCGAGGCATTTATGTGAATGTGAACGGGTAGGGCCCAGTTTGGGCCTCTAAGAACTGGGGCAGTTACTAACTTGCTCTTCAGGGTATCTAGGGCTTCTTGACAGTTTTCAGACCATATGAACTCAACATATTTTCCTAAAAGGCCAAACAAAGGAGAGGCTAGCTTACTGAAATCTCTAATGAATCTTCAGTAATATCCAGCTAAGCCTAGGAAACTTTTGACATCTCTCACCTTTTGAGGAGGTGGGACCCTTTGCATGATGGCAATCTTGTTAGGGTCCACCTGCAGTCCTTGTTGAGATATTGCATGACCTAACACGGTCCCTTCAGTCATCAAAAATTCTCATTTTTCCAGGCTTAGGGATAGGTTCATATCAATACACTTGCCTGGAACTTTTCCTAGGTTAGATAAAGCTTCCTGAAATTCAGAACCATAAGGAGTAAAATCATCCATATATATTTCCACTGCATCATGAACTAGTTCAGAAAATATACTCAATACCGCTCTCTGGAAAGTGGCTGGAGCATTGCACAAACCAAAAGGAAGGACCCAGTATGTAAAGGTACCCTAAGGACAAGTGAAAGTGGTCTTATCTTGGTCTTCCAGGCTGATTTGAATCTGATTGTACTCGCTAAACCCATCTAGGAAGGAGATAAACTTCTTCCTCGCCAGACCATCTAACACTTGATCTATGAAAGGCAAAGGAAAATGGTCCTTTTTAGTGGCTTTGTTCAATTCCCGATAGTCGACACAGATTCTCCACTTGCCATTTTTCTTTGGAACTAGCACCAAAGGAGAGACCCATTCACTGACAGAGATGGGGTAGATGAATCCTGCATCAAGAAATTTTTGCAATTCTTCCTTAACAATGTCTTTAAGTGTTGGATTCATCCTCTTTTGAGGCTACCTGACTGGTTTGCAATCTTCCTTAATGTATATGTGATGAGTACATACTGAAGGATGCACTCCCTTCATCTCCTTATAACTCCAGGCGAAGGCATCTAAATGCTTTCTCAATGAGCTGCACAACTCCTTCTCCTGGGAAGTGGATAGGGATGGATTGATTTTCAAGGTTCTTTCGGGGCTAAACTCTATATTCTTAACATGAAGAGAGGTCGGATCGGCCACACAAATATCAGTTGAGGGGTTGTTTTGGGTTTCTCTCACTATGTCCTCTAATGGTAAGACATTGGGGGGTGGATTCTTAATCAAATTTTCAATCATATCATCCTCATCTTGTAATTTTCCCCCATGGCGGTTTCTAATGCTCAAAGTGGTGCATAATAGACCTTATCCTCATCCTCCTCCTCCAACCAGAGAGGTAGATCATGTTCAAGCAAGGGTTGGGAAAGAGGGTATAGGATTAACTTCTTAGACATATGCATGTTCTTTATGGTCATGTTCCCAGCGTGACAGCTGATGTAGGCATTGGTAGTAGCCAACCAGGGTCTTCCCAGGATGAGAGGATACCCAATGAGCTTTGCCTTTGGCTGGAGAACTAATAAATCAGCAGGGTACTCCCAAGAATCAATGGAGACCATCACATCTTCCACAATCCCTTCAGGGGTCACGGTGGAGCGGTTTGCTAGTTGTAGTACTGTCGTGGTCTTCCTCAAGGAGCCTTGGAGGTTAATTTTGAGCATTATGTCCTTTGTCATCACATTAATGGAAGCTCCCAAATCATTCAAGGTATGTGGGATCATGGTGCCATTGATGTGGACATCAACTACTGGGCTTTCAGGGTCCAGATACTTTAGACAGATTACCTGCCCCAACATTAGGTCAGACAGTTGTCCTATGACGTTGATGGTTGGGGCATCTCTCTTGCGCCTTCCTGGATGCTTAAAGCACTTCTCTTTGATCAACCTATTGTATATAGGCACATCTTTTATGGCTTGGAGAAGTGGTATCTTTACACATATCTGTTTCAATTCTCCCAGAAGTTAAGTTTTTTCTAGGGTAGGTTGTGTTGTCCTGGATAGTCTCTAAGGAAAGGGTGGAATTGCTTTAGGTTTACTTTCCTCTTTATCTTCGTCAACCTCCCTAGGTGGAGGTTGGCTATCTGGGAGAACCTTCCCAGATCGCAGGTTAATCTCCTGAATCTCCACAGCATAAGTTAGGCATGATGGTTCCCCACTATATACATGTTGAGCTTGTCTGTTGTTTGGGTTCGAGTTCGACTAGGTAGGCATTTGGGGTTGCCTTGGTGGAGCAAAAGGTAATGGCTGTGGTTGAGCAGGTGGTGGAGGCAAAAGAGTGGGAGGAGAGTTGTACTGGGGCCTCCCCCCTTGATGAGATGCATTCCACTAAGGTTACGGCTGAACATAGGATTGAAATGAATGAGGAGCTAGTTGGGCATGATATTGATATGGGAAGGACCAAGGTGGAGGTGTGGACTACGAAGGATGAGCAGGAGGGCCCCAAGAAGGTATGGAAGTGACTTGGTTGGGGTTGTAGTATGCCTGAGATGTCCCTTGTATCCCCTGCTAGTATGGTCCAAGTCCATGGTTCAGTGGCTCCTTCGGCCCCTTGGTATACCACTTTAAGTCCGGGCAAGGAAGGACACTTATCTGTAGAATGATCTTCTTCACAGACTGAACAAACCTCTATAGAGTTCAATGGACATTCATTCCTAGGATGCTTCTTGGTGCATCTAGGAAAAAATATGGCCAAAGCCCTCTTTGCTTCCTCTTGTTTTCTTTTGATATACAAGGTATCCATTTGCATGGCAAGAGTCTGCAACATCTCACTTTTGAAGTCTTACAGCATGTTTCCAATTTCACCTTTAATAGATGAATTGGAAGAGGAGGTACTGGCTACGGGTTGACTCCCCCTACCTTTCTTTCTGGTTGCTCTAGAATGGTTTCTAAAAATAGACTTTATGTCCTCATAAGATAGTTGGTAGATGTATCCCCTGGCCAGTAGATGGAGAGTGTCTAGAAGGTCTTCCGGAATTCCCCTAAGCAGGACCAACTTCAGAGAATCAGGGTGAAGTGTGCACATGGCCCTTTTGTAACTGAGCTGGAACCTCTCTTCATAGTCTTCCAAGGATTCATTACTCCCCATGGTCATTCAGAAGATTTCTTCTTTGGTATATTTTGACCTACAGTAGTCTCGATATTTTTCATTAAAGGCCTGCTGCATATGAGCCCAAGTTGTGATGCTATTACCCAGTAACCCCATGAACCAGCGCAATGCTGCATCCTTGAGAGTAGAAGGGAATAGTTTCAACTTTTTCTCATCTTCTACATAGTCATAGGTTCGACAGATGACAACAAACTCAAACAAGAAGGTGTCAGGATCTTTTGTAGCCAAACCATGGAAGTGAGGTAGGGTTGAAGGAATTATATTCTTCATTTTGGTGTCCCCATTGGTGTCCTGAATGGGAAAGGTACCCTCTATTCTCTCTCCATTTCCCCTAGCATTTCTATTTTCAGCCATTGGCTCAAGAGGGATGTTTTCTTCTTCTTCTTCCCCCTATAGGTTCTTCAAATATCTCTAGTTGTTCACCTAAAGGTTCTTCTTGATCACTGCCACCAAAGAAGAGAGAAGGTTGGCTATGTGATGTAGTGGGGGTGTTGGGCAAGAATTTTCCTGAATTATCTCTATTCCTACAAGGCATGAAAGGAAATCTTTTTGGTTGGGTTTTTCTGTTTTTTTTCACTGATTGTACCTGCAAAACTGAAATGGATTGAACAAAACAAATTGCAACTAACTGAAATGAACTTGCTGAAGTGAAATTTGCATAATTGAAAAGGAAAGCAAGGAAATGCAAAGACGGAAAGAAATGACTAGTCTACTCTTGCTGAAATGAAATTTGTAGAATTGAAAACGAAAGCAAGGAAATGCAAAAACTGAAAGAAACAACTATTCTACTTTTGTTGAAAGAAACTACTTAGCAGAATGTTTGCGATAGAAAATAGAAGAAAGTAGTAATAAAAAAATACTCTGAAGCTTCTCCAACAATGATGACAAAAAGTGGTGAGCACCAGTATTGCAACAATAATGCTGCAACTTCTGGGCTACCTACTTTACTCTTATCAACCCAGTAGTTCGTAACAAACTTGGAAGCGACGGTGTTGTATGCACAAGTACTAGTTCTTATTGTAGGGTGTCACTTGGTCAACTGACACAAGATCACTAGGAGCTCAAGCCAACTTCTATGGATTCCAGAAGAAGCTCTATATGTGATGAAAGGAAAGCTTACTCTACATAGGCTACTCTAATTGCAGAAAGGAAAAAGATTGAAATGTGAAATAAACCTAGCAAACCCTACTTAACCAACTAATCCT
Source organism: Pinus taeda (assembly GCA_000404065.3). Classification (NCBI taxonomy): domain Eukaryota; kingdom Viridiplantae; phylum Streptophyta; class Pinopsida; order Pinales; family Pinaceae; genus Pinus; species Pinus taeda. The sequence continues at coordinate 17,960 of APFE030281424.1, read as the reverse complement.
GTTTTTGCAGAAAGCACTATGAAAACCATGAAATGAATGCCATTACCTACTCAAGGAAGTAAACAACATCTACTCAAGCTATTTCTAGAAGTAAATGAGCAAAAACCATCTTTTTGGATTTTTATGTATTTTTATGTGAAATTGACATGCATGTATTTATTGTGTGTGAAGGTGGAAGCGAATAGGTGGTGTTGAAGGGTGACTTTGGGGTTTGAAGAGATGTAGGATGGTGTATATGGGTTCTAGGAGGTCTCAGGTCTTCTGGAGGCTTTTCCCATACTCAGCCTTCAAAAGAAAGCCTACAGGAAAATCTACAAGAGGACACATGGGATCTACAGGAGGTCTACAGGAGGATGCCAAGAGAATTTTTGAAGGTTTTGAGGGTGTGAGAGTGGGTGGAAAAGGTAGGTGAAGGTTGGGATGATGTGTTAAGGTGCCTAGGGTCCACCAAGGATCACTAGGAGAGGGAACGATGATTGGGAGAAAGGAAGAAATCCTATGGAAAAATGCAGAAAACTAAGGCAGATTTAGGTGAACTTTGAGCGACCTGTAGGGCATGGATTAGGGAGAGAATGTGATGGTTGATAGGCTGACCTGTTATGAGAAGAGATCTATTGCAAAAGAACTGACAATCAACCAATGAGATCAAGCAAGCAAGGAAATGAGTACATCAAAAAACAGAATTTTGCATCAAGCTAGTCTAAATTATGAGCTATGGAAGTAAATGCTGAAAAATGCTACAAGGAGAGAGAGCATGGAAGGAGACTTATTGCAAAGACAGAAATGAGCATGGTGAAAAAGATCTAAAGAAAAGTATTAACCTTCTAACAAACTACAAACAATAGAAATCCTATGGAGAAAGAAAATCAGTGTTTTTGGGGTAGCAAGAGGGTCTTTGCCTCAGTTCATGGTCCCAAAGGGAGGAAAAGAGGCCAAGGCACTGTTTCTAGCCTTTTGAATCTTCTTTCTATCACTGCTTACAGAAAACAGAAATGGAAAAAACCTTCTAAATCACCAAAAGCAACCTATTCTTAGCCAAGAAAGAAATTCATCTAACAACAACTCATCCATAAAACAAAGCATATAAATACAAACAAGAGGAGCTTGGCTACTTGGATTGGGCCCTAACCTAAGAGCTTCAGCCCTCTGAGGTAACTCAGTGCTAGCTCAAAAAGGATCTCATCTTTATTATCAAAATAGTAATAGGATTACATGAAATTGTCACCAAAAGTAAGCTCAAAGTTGAGCAGAGTTTTACAATAGCAAAAGTACAATAAAAATCCAACAATAATTCGACCCTAGTGAGGCCCTAGGCCTCTCTACTTATACAACTGAAGCTCCCAACAACTTCCTTAAAATCAGGGAGGCTTGGCTTCCAAAACTCAAGATAAACATAAGTTATCCTCCACTTGCTCGGCTACCTCCTAGTGCATTGATTTGGTTGTTTGTACTCCGAGCTGCATGAAGGGGAATTCAAAGTGGGGAGTAATAAATGAGGGGGATTCCCTCCTATAAATCCTCTCCTTTTTCCACTTCTAATTATTGTTGCCAATTGTCCATTGAATCTTTGACTTTGTCTTCAAAATTCAACAAAAATCTTCTTTAAACACATATTAGACCTCATGGCATCATAACTAACTCAACTCACTCCATAAGCATAAATATAATAAAAAAACATGCAACAAGCTAAGAGAATGGTTGATTTAACTATTTTAGGAGGCAAAATGAGCCCATATAATTACCCATTTATGGGGCTCATCAAGGGATATAGAGTGAGGTGGGAGAGAAAGGGACAAAGAGGAAGGAAGAGAGAGAGGAAATGACAGAGAGGAGAGAGGGAGGGAGAGAGAGGTAGGTAAGAATAAATACATAAAGAGAGAAAAGTGGAGAGAGAGAGAGAGAGAGAGAGGGAGTGATAAGGCAGAGAGAGAGGGAGAAAGGAGAGAAGGAGGGAAGATAAATAGAAGGGGGAGAGAGAGAGAAGGAGAGTAAGAGGGAGGGAGAGATAGATAGATATGGAGAAATAGTATATATGATTTGGGAGTGATATAGAGAGACAAAGGAGAGGCAAAGGGAGAGAGAGATATAGATGGGAGGTGAAGAGAGGGAAGAAGAGAGAGATAAAGAGAGGGAGGGAGGGAGAGATAGATATATATGGACAGAGTGTGTGTGTGTGTTTTGGGGGGAGGTGAGATAAAGATACAAATGAGGAGAGATAAAGGAAGATATAGATATATACGTAGGGGGGAGAGAGGGAAGAATATTTCTTGTGCAAGACGCATTAATTTCAGTGTAGATGATGACATATAATCCTATTTCATTGCTTGCACTAGGTGCATTGATTTCAGTGTAGATGTTGATTTTTAATTATATTTTACTATTTTGACTAGATGCATTCATTTTAGCATGGATGATTATTTCTAATCCTATTTGATTGCTTGCTCTAGATGCATTGATTTTAGTGTAGATGATGATTTCTAATCCTATTTGATTGCTTTGACTAGATGCATTGATTTCAATGTAGATGTTGATTTCTACTTATATTTGATTTCTTTCACTAGATGCATTGATTTTAGTGTAGATTTTTGTTTCTAATCTTATTTGATTGCTTGCATTAGAAGATTTAATTTCAGTGTAGATGTTTTTTTCTAACCCTATTTGATTGTTCACATTAAATGGATTGGATGTTGTTAATCTTGAGACTGTAAATTATTAAAAATATTTTTCAAGATTAGATGGAAGGGAGAGACAGGGAAGAATTATTCTTGCACTAGATGCATTGATTTCAATGTAGATGATGTTTTCTTAGAATTCTATTCAATTGCTTGCACTAGATGCATTGATTTCAGTGTAGATGTTGAATTCTAATCCTATTTGATTGCTTGCTCTAGATTCATTGATTACAATGCAGATGTTCATTTCTAATCATTTTTTATTGCTTGCACTAGATGCATTTATTTCAGTGTAGATTTGGATTTCTAATCCTATTTGATTGCTTTCACTGTATGCATTGATTTTAGTGTAGATGTTGATTTCTAATCTCATTTGATTACTTGCATTTGATGCATTGATTTCAGTGTAGATATTGTTTTGTGATCTTATTTGATTGCTTACGATAGATACATTAGATGTTGTTAATATTGACATTGTAGATTATTAAGAAAAAGTAATTTCAATATATAGTAATACCTAAAAGGAAACTATTAATAATTAATTAGTTGTCAAAAGTTGTGATACCTAGAATTAAAATGAAATAGATGTGCAGAATCAATCCTCCTGCAATCTACAAATTAATCCTTGATAAGATCGTCTCCATTCTACATCACCAACTAATTAGTAATAGATAATTGCATATAATAATGTATTCGTAACATTTATAAGAGGCAAAAATATATTTATAAACATTAAAAAAAAAACAAAATATTCTTGACGAAGATGTGATAATTGTTTTGGAGAAACAAATAACGTAAAGATTTTATAATTCTAGCCACTTGTTTTTTTTTTTCCACTGGAAAAATCTGTAACTTTCATTATGTTTGAAAATTACATTGATATCGCTATGTATATGCTTGAGGTCACTGTGTATCAGTGTGCCTATTAGCCTTCAAAAAATAGAAATCAGTTCAATCTTGAGATGTTCCACACAGGGTCATCTTTCACTTTGCAAAAAGATTTACAAAAAAGCCATATTGGCTCGCTTGCTGCTCTATATGTTCTTAGATATTTACATAAATACTGTTATAATCAATCAAAAAGTTCATTCAGTTATTGCTCTGGTGCTTGCTGGTATCTCGGGTCTATGTATGGACGGTGGTAATATTTGAATTCATGTTGTCCATGAACTTCGGTGACTTCCCATACTCCTCTATCCATTAACGTGGCCTCCTTGGATAATCTCTCAGCACTCTCGTTATGTTCCCTGTAGATGTGCGAACATGAGATTTTGTTAAATGCAGATTTGAATTCCCGAATCTCATGCAAAATAATGCTGAGTGTGTGTATGTGACAGATAGAAATGTTGTTGAACCAGTTAATGATGATTTTTGAATCCCCAAATATGTTTATGCAAGTGATATTGTGGCTCATTGCGAAGTGGAGGAGGTGTCTGAGAGTAATAAGCTCGGCATAATTGTTTGAGCCAGTGCCCAGTCCTGCTTTGATTCTGTAGTAATGCTGGTTCGTTTTGTGTATAATGATGCCGCCTTCACAGCTCTGCTGATTTGCTGCGCCATCGAAGAAAACCCACGGGGTGGATTGTTCTATGAGGGGAAGCGGATGGGGGCGACGAACGTGTGCAGGGGGGGTTCTAGCAGTTCATTGTATGCCGCAATGATACGAGCTTCCAACAGGTTCCTGTGAGCGGGTTTGTCCTGAAAAACGATTTGGTTCCTCGCCTTCCATATGTGCCAGGTTACTATGGCAGGGAGGCTCATCGATTTAGTACCTTTGTGTCTCGCAGTCCATTCAGACCAAGCCTCCGCAATATTTTGTCCTGCCCAGGTCCCGTTGTAAGCAATGGAGTTTTAATGTCAGCCCACAATTCTAGCGCGACTCTGCACAGTAGGAACATGTGGTCTATAGATTTCGATTCTGATTTGCATAAGGCACAACAGGTAGGGCTGTGGTGTGCTCTGCGCTGTAAATAGTCACCTGTGGGTACCTTGTTCCTGAGTACGCACCAGAAGAAAAGCTTGGATCCCGGGGATGAGGATAACTTCCATAAGTTGTGCCACCAATCTAGCAGAGCTTCCGGTTTTTTGTGACTGATGAGGAGTGTATATCCAGCCTTCGGAGTGTAATATCCAAATTCTGACGCACTCCAAATAAGCTCGTCCTGCACCTCAGTGATTCTTATGTGTGATTCCATCAGAGCCTCCCTGTATGATTCCCATGCATGATGCCATTGCAGTGGGAGGTTCAGTTGCTGAGCTGTTCGCCACGCCTGATGGAAAATATCAGAGGCTTCTTGGTCCGCTATTTGGGCAATCACCTTGATGTCACGTGCGAATAGATATTCAACTAAATCACGCGGTTATTGATGCCTTCCCCCACTGCCTGGCCAAGGGTCAATGTGAATCCTCACTTGAGCCCCATCTCTGATCCTCCAAGCCAAATTGTCCCTGATCATGGACATTGAGTGAATAATGGCCTTCCAAAAATATGATGCCCCTATACTGTTCTAGGTGGGGAGTCTAATCCAGTCCATAGTGTCAAGTGGCCATATGTATTTATGGTACGAGAGACGAGTCCATAGATTATGGCTTGTTAGCAGGGCCCAACTCATCTTTGCCGCCAGTGCTTGTGCAAATAGTGGGAGATCTTTGAGTCCCCATCCTCCCCACTTCTTTGGGATTGCAATCTTCTGCCAGCCGATCCATGCAAATAACCACTTGTCTTGACTACCTGCTCACAGATATCGATTACATATTTGTTGTAGCCGAGCAAGTGTATGTCTGGGGATCCATGCAAGAGCCATCCAGAATACCGGGGTGGCCTCCAGCACTGATTTAATGAGGATCAGCCTGCCAGCCCTGGATATGTGCCTATAGCTCCAGCATGTGAGGCGTTTTTCCAATTTCTATATTAACCAAGTCCAGTCAGCGATCCTTTGGCATGTGGGTTTTAACCAGAAGCCAAGGTATTTGAGACCCCTGTCGATCGGATGAATGCTGAAGGGGAAAGCTTGAAGGGCATGTTGAGCCTCATTAACCGATGTGCGAGTCATGGTTATTGTGGATTTTGCTCTGTTGACCTGCATTCCTGTGGCTTGTGAGAAGAGCTCAAGAATGTGAGAGAAAGTCATAGAGTCTCTCATGCTTCCATCCAGTAGGATGAGAACATCATCCACAAACAGAAGGTGAGTGAGGTAGCATTCTTCAGTAATCTTGAGTCCCCGGAGGGTCCCTTCCCTTGTGGCTGTAATGATTAGGCGGCTCAATCCTTCCATGACTAGGAGAAACAATAGAGGAGATAGAGGGCAGCCCTGCCTCAGACCCCTTTCGGAGTGAAAGAAATGTGAGGTAGATCCATTAATCAGGATGCTGAATGTAGGGGTTGTGATACAGGCCATTATCCAGTTGATGAAGGCGAATGGGAACCCCAGATGGATGAGGATCATCTTTATGTACAGCCAGCTGACCCTGTCGAAAGCTTTTGAGAGATCTATTTTCAAGAGAGTGCTCTTGAGATGTTTGGTCCAGATGGAGTGCCGGGCCTCCTAGGCAGACCCAATGGCTTCATGAATCTGCCTGTCCTCGAGGAAAGCGAATTGATGGGGGGCAATGTGAGTGGATAGTATGGGTTTAAGCCTATTGGCAATGATTTTTGAGATGATCTTGTAGAGAACATTACAGAGAGATATAGGGCGGAAATCATCAAAAGATGATGGAGAGTCTGTCTTGGGAATAAGAGCTATGAAAGTGGAGTTTATGGCATGGTATAAGGACCCCGAAATCCTGCATTCCTCAATCACACTAAGCAGATCTTGACCAATCTGTTCAAATAAAGCAAGATAAAATTCAATCGTCCATCCGTCAGGTCCAGGACTCTTGTCTCTGTTGAACCATTTGAGGGTGATTTCCAGTTCCTCCATGGTTACCGGATTCATGAGTTCCCCCGAGTCTTCCTCATTTACAAATCTCGGAAAATGTGAAGCCACTTCTATGATTTCAACCAAGTTTGCCCCCGGTGGGTTTCTGAATAAGCCTCGAAAGTGTACGGTACCCAGCCGAGAGAGTTTGTTGAAGTTATCAGCCAATCCCCCATCTGGTTGGGGCAGACTCCAAATAGTATTGGTCACTTTCCTTCCTTTTGCAAAGTTGTGGAAGAATTTTGAGTTTTCATCCCCTGCTTTTAACCATATAGCTCTGCTACGAAGCCAGAGGGATTCCTCCTTTTGTCTAAGTAATGTGGCCCTCTGATTTTCAAGTTCAGTCAGTCGCGATTTATCCACTGCCAATCTGAAACCCAGGTTCCTATCATCAAGCAAGGAGCTCAGCTCTTCCTCAACAGATATAAGCTGGGCCGTATCCCTTTTGTTCTTCTCCTTGGCCCAGTTTATGACAATGTGTTTTAGCTCCCTGAGGTTCTTGCAGAAACCTCTGGCCAATGATGCCTCCCTATTGATAGGATGAGTCTGCCAAAAATCAGATACCAACTTGATGAAGTCTTGATCTTGGAGCCATGTATGATTGAATTTGAATGGTGCCTTTGGATTAGCCAAAGGCCCAAGGATCTCCAGGTGTATGGGCGAATGGTTCGATAATCCCCCAGATCCCACCCATTGTTTAAAGTGGTGAATTTCCTGGATCAGAGGTCCCTTCAGAAGGAAACGGTCAAGTCTACGAGCCAATGCAGCTTCTCCCACTCTCCTGTTCCGCCATGTGGGCATGGGCTGTTGCATGGGAACGTCCACAAAGTCAGCTTGTTCTAGGGCATTCCTCATAAAGTCTGTGATTGAATCCACTTGTGCGATAGAACCCCAAGATTCATGAAACCCCATCGAAAAATTCAGATCTCCTCCCAGGATGGTATGGCTCGCAGTCAGCAGGGATAGATTTAACAGTCGGTTCCAGAAGGGTTCTCTGTGCTGATAAGGTCCGTATACATTCACAATACGGAATGCCACTCCCAGATCTGCCGAGAATATATCCGCCCATAAGAACCCATGCCCACCCCAGGAAGAATCAATTCTGATAGTTCTGGGGTTGTATCCGATTGCCAACCCCCCAGATCGCCCCAAGGCATCAGAGGCCAAGAATTTCCAGCGGGGAGTCAATGTGTTTAGGCATTGTGCAATGTTTGTAGCAGGGCCCAGAGTTTCTTGGAGAAGTATGATGTCTGGTAGCTCAGTCTCAAATAGTCTCCGGATGGCTAGTTTTTTGGGTTCACTGGCCAAACCCCTGCAGTTAAATGATAGGCACTTCATGGAGGACCGCATCGCGGGGTGGGTGCTGCTCTAAGGACCCCTTCAATGGTAGACTGCCTGCCAGATGCGACTTCAGCACCGGCTCTCCAGATGGCTTTTGAGAGATCTGATTTTCGACTCCTTGTTATCTGATGCCCCATATTCAGGGGTATGATGCCCAAACCCCCACAGGTTCCCGAGATCAGAGGGCGAGGTCGAAGGGAATATGGATGAGATGACCTTGAGGAGGAAGATAAAGATGGAGAGGATGGGTTATGGGAGACGATTGGCGAAGCGGTGGAATCACTTAGAGGGGGCACAGACGGGGGACAATGAGCCATAGTGCAAGATGCAGATGCAGATGGTAATGCAGATGAGCATTCAAAAGACAATGAGACAGGGGTGTGACTAGTACCCGGAGTCTGAGATGCTGCCGCAACCACTCTTGCCCTTGTCAGAGGAGGCGATGAAGGTCTCTGCCCCTTCCGCCCTGACTTCGCCGGCGTGGCCTGTGCTGGTGCCACACCCTGAGCTGAGCGAATGATGACCGGGGTAGTCTCCCGAGTAACCGAGGGCGAAACTTTGGGAGATTCTTCAGGGCCTTTGATTAAAGGGCAATCCTTTGCTAAATGCCCTACTTGATGAGAGTGATAGCATCGAAATGGAATGCCCTCGTACTCTAGTAACTGAATCCCGCTGAAATTCCCCCATTTGAGAGTAATCTTCTTCTCCAGCCCTTCCCGTGTATCCAGGTGAACCAGGACTCGGGCTAGGGTTCTCTGCTTGGATTCTATGTACGACCGATCGTGATCCAGATACGTGCCCAGTGCATTCCCGATTTTTTGTAGTGCCTCTTCACTCCAATATTGAAGAGGGAGTCCGGGCAGCCGAACCCACAGTGGACCAGCCCCGATCTGTTCACGCTCAGGGTCGAATAGGGGGCTCCATCGTTTGAGCAGTACAGGTGCAGTTTCGATGTGCCAATATTTTGCAAGAACTAGGTCGATGTAATCCTCCTTGGTGAAGTGAAGGGAAAACCAACCACGCGGAAGTATGTGAACCTCAGGAAGATCCTTAAGCAGGTTGCCTCAAATCTCCTCCACCCATTTTGTCAATCGGTTCACTGTGAAGGTGCGTCCCCTCACATGTCCCACCAAAACCGATCGGGCCATGAGTGCCGCGCCCCCGAAATCAGCTGGATCTCCAAACGGGACCATAATCTCTTTGTCGGTCGCCTTGATGCACCTTGTCTTCCGTTTCTTCATGCGGGGAGCAGAGGGATGGTCAACCAAGGGGCTGGAGACACCTTCAGGAGGAGGGTTTTACAAGCTTCACACTAACAGCAGGGGTACTGAAACAACCGGAGGGTCGAATCCCCGAGGATGGGGAGGTGTGAGGAGCCGAGTTCTGAGGGACCGCAGACGGATTCGGGTCACCCTGAGGAAGAAAAACTTGGTCAAATGACAAAACCTTTGGGGAAAGAGAAGCCAATAACTGTTCCGTGCCGGGAGATAGTGGAGGGGCATCTAAACCAGGAGAGAAACCCGAGATCACAGCAGAAGGAGGACAGTTAGGGTTAGGGCTAGGGTTTGTGTGAGCCGATGAAGGGACCGGGGAGCTGTGTGTGTCAGAAACCGAGGCAGCAAAATATGGGATATCGAAGATGATGCAGTCCTCTAACGGATCTGCAGAATAATCCACCAGTTCCTCCATGTGCCCGTCCATTCTGCCTACAGTTGCACGGTGAATGTGAAGGGTGAACGGTGTGGAGTCGGCGACAGGATTGTGAGATCGGTGGATAGGTAGTTGGTCAACCGACAGCCGTGCCCTATAGACTGCGCTATGTCTTCAGATAGGCGCTAGGCGCTTAGCCTAATCCTTCACGCGCCTACGGTTCCTGCAGCCGTCCAAAACCCATCGCGAGCCTCCTATTCCACCACCATTCAATTCTAGCCACTTGTTAAAAAAAATAAAAAATACATTATTTCTTGACTTTGTTGAATAGACTATAGATAAAAAATCATCAAAATATTCTTGAAGGAAATAAATTATTTCAAACATTAGCAATTTTTTTTATTTTTATTTCAAGAGTAATCTTGACGCAATAAATTATTAAAACTACTATTTAAGATATATTTAGTAATACCTGGAGCGACACTAATGAGAATTAATTAGTTGTCAGAAGTTGTGATACCTAAAATTAAATGAAATAGATGTGCAGTATCAATCCTACTGAAATCTATTAACAAGATTGTCTCCCTTCTGCATCACTAGCTAATTACTAATAGACAATTACATACACATATAAAAATATAGCACAACAACTGTAACATTCAAAAATATTATCATCCAAATCCAAACACATAAACACATAAACCACTCAAAGCATCCAAACAAAGTTTTACAAACCGTTCAATGCAAGAAACACAAGCTAAATTAAATAAGAGAGTGATATGGTCGTGCCAAGCAAAGAGAACGTAATGTCAATTTTGAAGTTAATCTCAAACATATACATAATAATGATAATCTAAAAATGTGAGATTGTTGCCCTCAACTGAAATCAGCTTAGATCCATCTAACACTGAATCTATCATATGCCGAGAGGGATCAAACCCCTCAAGGTGCAAACCTTTCTTCAATTTCTACACTCCAAAAAGAAGGTTTGCACCTTGAGGGACTTTATCCCTCTCGATGCATGATAGATTCAGTGTTAGATGGATCTAAGTTGGTTTATAGAATTTGCATCCTTTATATATATCTATGCAAAAAAAATACAAACGGATACAACAAGGAAAATTACAATTAGAAAAATAATGTATAAAGGCCAAACGTATACAAAGGTCAACCCAAGGAAGTCACGATTTCCATTTTTAAGGTTGTGCATGTCATTTCAAAGTCATACATTACATTTGTATTATAGTAATGTAGCATAATTATAACATTAACATATTACTTACTAACCTAGTGCATTACTAATTATTTACTACCAAAGTTGGTAAGTGGGAGGGTAATTATCATTTTCATAGTAATGTAGTTCATTATAAAGTATCCTTAGAGATAATCTAAGTTTTTCGGATGGAAAAGGTATGTAACTTTATTAATGTAGAATTACAATGTTGCAATGCTTGCAACGTTTCTAAAAAAATATTGTTATAGCCTTAATTTGATATGGAAAATATTATTGAAGTTTATCAACTTATTGAATAACTATATCTTTTAAAAGTTTCATAACTTCTTTTATCTAATTGAAAATAGCTTTCATTCAACAACTCAATTTTTTTTACAAAGTCGTATTCCTAATGATTGTTCAAAATGGAATTATCCGATATTTATACATGGAAAAGGTATAAAATAAAAATAGAAAACATCTTTAGAGCCATATATCATGAGTATATTTGGAGACAATTCCCTTCAACTATTAGGAGGCCAACCAAGTTCCACATTAAAATCTTGTCCCATCTCACAAAAGCCCATCTATAATCATGTTTCTATCCCCATAGATATGAGAAATGGAATTGTGTGAGAAGGCTAATATAATAAACTAAATATCATTATAAAGAGGTTGTAATGTGAAGCTTATAAGAGCATTTTCCTTTTGCATACATTGAATAACTAGCAAATAATTTCCAAAGTTTTAAATCTTTGAGACTCCAACCTCATGACCTAGTATAAGGAACACATTTAGTTCCATTAGTTAATAAAAAATATTGGTTTCTTGGAAAATTCTTGCTTTAAATGGAATGTTGTGTGTAGGGGTTATAAATAGTATTACACTTGCTCCACCCCTAGATGGAGTTTCTTGTGACGCTGCATCTAAGAAAACCCAATGAATGGACTTTTTAATTTCCATTTCTTTGGATTTATGAAAATGAAGTTTATCTTGAGATTTTAAATTCCGAGAAATCCAAACTCACCATGTAGTTTTAAGGGTAAATCTCTAACATGCTTTAAGGCCTTGTTTTCATACCAAATCTAAAAATCCACTTCAATTCTTACGCCTACCCAAAAATTTTGGTTCCATGTTAAACTTTTCACTTGTTTAGTAAACTTATAACATAAAAGCACAGATAATGAAGAGATGAGCATTTGTCTCTTCTTCCTAGTGGCATAAACTACACCATCCATGCCCAATAAAAGTACTTTTTTGCAAAATATCTCAAGTAGAAGCCATTTTGTTCAAGATAAATTACATGAAGGATTTTTATTTTGAGGGATCTTAAGTTTCCATACGCATTCTTACCACTAAGCATATATACCTTATATATCCTCCATAGCTGGAGCATCATATCGTAGTTTTGGTACATAATATCTTAATTGGATTATATACTAATCTAATTGGCCTTCCTCCTCTCTAGTTCTAACATTGCTATTTTTTAAAGAAAATGTGTGTATATATACCATTCCCTTTCATTTTCTTTCCTAATTAGTAAGTCCCTCCAAGACAACCAAGGTTGGTTCTATGTTCTTGTCTTGTCGTGGTTCACAACCTATCATAACATATAATATTTTTTTTATTTCATAACTTATATGTCAGCTGGTGTGATAACCTATGCCTACCATTTCTACCAAGCCAAGGGTGTAAACTAATTTTCACTCTACCATATTTGTCCACTTATCGTGTCAACTAATTTCCCACCAAATACAAAGAGAAAGTATTGTTTTCCACACATTTAAGGTATTATGTAATTACTTATTTGAATTTCCAATCCGTTCCTCTACACTCTCTAGAGAAATATATATATATAGATAGATAGATAGATAGATTACCTTTACACATGTCATAGATCCTTAAGTCAATATCTAGAGCTTTTTTAATTCTATGGATTTTTGAGAAGAACAAAATGATTCTTCAAGCCCTAATCAACCTTTTCCTTTGGAAAATTTAGCTTCTTCTTTTATGTAAGGGAAATACCCCATTTTTTTGTATTTCCCAAACCAAAGGAACCTATAACATAACCTTCTAATAATTTAATGTATTCCTTTTTATATTCATGCAATGGACATCATGTATAATTTAGTTGCTTCTAGTACCAATTTGATAAAAAATAGCCTCCCTCCATGGGATATTCATCTATTGCACCATAAAATAACCAATTATCCCTCATACATTGTGAGTCTTCATTTTTGTACATATTTGGTTTTAGGTAAAAACCTAGGCATTCCATCCTTGTTCTATGTCTACATATTGGTAAGGAATCATTTATGAAACAAAGTTTTTCTCCTTTTATGAAAATCCCCACATTGAAATTGTTAATTTTAAAATATTTATGTCATGTTCATTGCTTTACAAAATAGTGTCATAATGTCTCTAAAATTTTCAATTATCGTTTTATATCCTTATTAGAAAATCAAGATTTCATCCACAAATAGTAAATGAGTGATATTATATGAAGTTCTTATTCAAACTCCTTTGAAACTACCATTGTATACAACCTCCTTAGGATCTTAATGAATCCTTCAGAAAAATAGAAGAAAAAGGAGGGGGGGGAGGTGGCATCTTTGTCTAAGGCTCTTCTAGGACTAAGGAAATTTATGATGTTTCCCCATTTATTAAAACCAAAAAACATGGAAAAGTGATGTTGTTCATCATCCATCTTACAAATTGATTACAAAAAGCCCCATGAATAAGGACAATCTTGAGATATAACTAGATTACCTGATCATAAGCATTGGAGAGGTCCACTTTGATGGCCATTAACCTTTGAGTCCTAATTTTAATTGTTTGTGGACCTTCTTGAGTAATCCATATAAACTCATGAATTTTTCTTCCCTCTAAATGTCTAAATTGTTCTCTTGATATTTTTCATGACAAGATTATTTTTAGTATTCTTGTAGAAATTTGAATAATATAAAACTTATTCACAGAGATTATCCTGATTATACACTATTTGCGGAATGCATGCATAATACATAACCTCCTCTACCATTGATCATCAATTTGCGGAATTTAAAAAAACAATCGCATGCGCACATTGAAACATCAACACATATCAACAGAGTATGTAATGGGGAAAGCATACAGCTGAAAACCCCAACTATCTGTATATTATAATGATAGAGAACATGTAACAATACATAGTACAATACTCCTCACAAGTACTCAGTACTATCTCCACATGCTACACACAAACTAGCTCAGATCTGAACAAGTCATGGGTTCAAATATCCTCCACTGTTTCCTGCCTCTACTACGCAATCCAAGTTGAGAATAGATGATATCAAAGTTCAAATTCCCTTCGCTTGTACTGCGCAATCCTCATTGGCAATCTCGATCAATGATTGTGCAAATCTCTTGCACAGCTATAGTCACAACTGATAGTAGTCTCACCCTTTCACCCACCTCTAACACTTGTCTCCACTGAACTGTCCATGCACTGAGTTAAATGATGTATTCTTTAGTTTATTTATGAGTTAATAATTAGTGAATTAATTAATAATTAATTCACACCACTCATCACTAGTGTATTTGTCAGATAGACTAAATAAAACTAGTTCAACTAAGTCAAACTGAACACAACTCCATCAACTCCTCAAGCAACTCCACCAAACTCAATCACTTGAGTTCTAACTGAAGTCCATCATGCAATAGCGCAACTAACATTCGTAGCTCGAACTGAAGTGCTGCAAGAGGATAAGATAATGTTTATAGTCCAAATATTATTAAGAGCTAATAATATTCGACTGTTCTATTTTTTTTACTGGCAGTCTAAAAATAGACTCCGCCCATATGTATAAAAATAGAGGTCCATATATTTTTACCAACATCATCAATCATCCATAAATAGCATCCTGCAACTCATAGACCATGATCCATATGTCTAAAAATAGACATAGTCTAAAAATAGACTTTGCACCAAAATTAGCCTGCGGGCCCAATTAGTGAAGGAAACTTCTTTTCACTAAGCTCCATCATCTTGTTGCATTTTCAACACTCCCTCTCAACAAGATATGGATTATCTGCAACCCCTATCCTGCCTCTGTGGTATTCGAATTTACTCCTGGTGAGCGCCTTCGTCAAGATATTAGCATCCTAATCCACTGTGGGAATATATGAAAGTAACATGATTCTCTGCTGCACATAATCTCTGATATGATGGTACTTGATGTCGATGTGCTTGGATCTATCATGAAATGCTGAATTAGCCGAGAGTTTAATGCAACTCTGGTTATCACAATAAATCACAGTAGGCTCCAAGTGTGACTCGAATAACCCAACCAGGATCTTCCTCATCCATATAGCCTCGCATGCAGCCAAACTTGCTGCCATATACTCGGCCTCTGCTAAACTGAGTGCCACGGATCTATGCTTCCTGCTATACCAAGAAACTGCTATCGACCTGATATTGAAGATCCCTCCAGATGTGCTCTTTCTGTCCGTTGGGCTCCCTGCCCAATCTGCATCCATGAAGCCACATAGCTTCACCTCATCCTCCTGTCTGTACCACAATCCATATCCCGATGTGCCTCTGAGATAACGCAATACATGCTTGCCTGCCTTCCAGAAGAGCTTGGTTGGCTTAACCAT